>JAHZNA010001493.1:0-33994 GCA_027743935.1 Sinodicranocentrus sp. ZH6
ACTTTGGTATGGTGGGGACCCAATATGGTAAGATACTGGTGGGGACCCACTTTGGTAAGCTTGGGACATGCCATCCAAAATACATTAGTTCACATGTGACGAGGTTTTTCCTGATATACATAAACAACATAGTACATACATAAGTGTGTAACACATAGTTTAGTATAACACCACACTATTCATTGTTGTTCATTTTCATTGATATTTCTCGTGTATAATGAAGTACTCCAAGGATAGTATTTTTTCTTATTATGCATCCTGTTCATATACGACTACTGTCACAGTCGTCCGGTCGGAGGGAAACGGAAAAAGCATTCAGTTTTCGCTGAATCAAACTGATTATGGCATATATCCGTGAAAATAAATAATAGAAAAATCAAGTCATTAGCATTCGTTGCATCAATTTAATTAAAATTTTAATAAATCAACACCACAAGGTCAGGCCGGGGTGTAAGGTGTTGTGGTTGGGTATTTTGTTACGTAGTGGACTTTTAGTGTTTTTGCCCTTTTGTACCCTTCTCCGTTGCAAATTTTATTGGCTCAGAATTTACTGGAAGTCACGGTAGTGATTCAATATTAAAAGTACACCAAGTAAGGTTTTCGCCTTATTTAGTTGTAGTGTCATTGGAATGAATTGAAACATTTTGTCAATGGTAGATAAAATGACATTTTTTTGTATTGAATAGAGAACAACAGAAACCTGCAAGTTTCCTTAGATCTGAATCCAGTGGAAGGGGAAGCATGATAAGTTTGGCCGGTGAAAATTAAGAGGATTTTATAGTTGCGGAGACAAATTAAGATTTTTTAACCCAGGTGAGCATTAGGTATTTTGATTAGAAAAAGAATTTGTTGGACTCTTCTGCGTGGTCATTGGTCATTTGTTATAGACAATAGATGACAAAGTCTTAAGATAGTGTAACCTAAAGTATTTAGAGTCAAAGCTCTTTATTTATAAATTAATAATGATGAGGAATGAGACTGCACGAGAAATCGAAACTCAAGTTGTGCCACATTTAAAATAATAATTTTGTTTCACACAGCCGTAAGCAAGATGATGCTCAGACGGGGAGGCAAGAGAATTCGGATGGACGATCCTCCACCGGAATTTGACAATCCAATGGCTTCGCCAGCAGCACCGGAAACTCCAGCTATGCCCAGTGGAGAACACACTGGTGGTTTAATATTTAATGATTCTGATCTATTTGGAGAAGCGTATGAAGAAGCTGGCGAAACTCCTCAACACCAGGTGGAAAATTCAACATCTTACCAGACTGAATCGTCTCTGACTTTCTCATCCGCCTCTGTTGCGGAAACCCCAGTTAACGTTCCCAATACTAGACGTCGTGCAGCTGCCGCCAGTGCCGCAGCTGCTGCTGCAACTACCCCTGTAGCCACTGGATCAACAACTCCAGCAAGAAAATCAAAGCGAAACGCTGCAGCCGCTGCTGCTGCTTTAGCTCAACAAGAACCTGCGTCACCAACCTTTCCTGAAGAAAGTACTCCAAAACGAACCAGGCGGAGTGCAGCTTCAAAGAAACAACTACCTCCGCCTGTGGTTGAGACGCCTGTTTTGCCTGATGATGATGATGACAGCTTGTATAACGCTATTCTTCAAGGTAAATGTTCTTTACAGCAGTTAATTATTTGCTGTGACGATGCTCGAAAATCCAGTCGTACTGAAGTGGCTCTAATGAATGTATTGGAGTCCCTCTGGGATAAAGCTATGGATGGAATTTCAGATTACGAGGTTAACGTGCAGGACGGAGGAGAAGCGGATGAAGATGACCTGTACAATATAAATATGTCTCTAAGAAAAATTTCTGTTTTCTACGGATGTCATAGTTTTGATAAGTGGGAGGTTTGGGAGAAACTATTCCGTATAATTCGAACAACCGTTGATGACATTTCAACCTATCCTCCAGAATCTGTGAAACATGCCATCTCTGCATGCTACTTTGCGTTGTTGTGGGATTTAAAAAATATCCAGGAAAAAGGAGAGCATGGAGTGTCTGGCACTGATGATGTACCCAAACTTCATCGCAAATTGAATGACTACATGAGCTCAATGAAGATTTTAGTGGCGCATCCAGAAGCTCTGCATTCGTTCCGGGAAGAAGCCTACACATCAATGTGTGATGGACTGATAATCTTTTGTGAACAGCTCGGCACACAAAAGTGGATGGAGACTTTGGTATACCAGCCAGATCAGGATTTACAGCGTCTATTGAATAAATTCATGCAAGACAATGTATTCAACGAGGTCCAAAATGACGAATTGGATGAGCACGCTAGAATTGAGTTGCTCCACAAAATGAGAAACTATTTGGCTCAATTTTGCAAACTCATCGTGTATAACGTGATGCCTATTAGTGCAGCTTCAGATGTATTCAAGTATTACGTGAAGCATTATAATGACTATGGGGATATAATTAAAGCGACATTGGGCAAGGCAAGAGAAATCAATAAAGTCAACTGTGCTCTTACTATGATTGTCAGCTTAACGTCAGTATTTACTGATCTTCCCAAAGTTACCGCTAGCACTTGGATGGTTGACAGGCAGTGCGATGAGTTCAATGCCCTAAAAGACTTAGCAAAAAGATTTGCCCTTAGCTTTGGCCTAGACGCCATTAAAAATCGAGAAGCTATCACAGCTCTTCACCGTGAAGGAATATTGTATGCTGTAAATCCTCTTGAAAATCCAAATGATCCCACCGGACCTCCTCCTAATCTGGCTTTCTTAGAAATATTGTCGGAATTTACCAACAAATTATTGAAGCAGGATAAACGCGTTGTTTTACAGTACCTGGATCACCGCGTTGGCTCTGCTGTTCCTTCATCCCAAGGAGCTCAGTGGCAGCCTTTGTACACCTACAGAAATTCATTGATGCACGGAGAATCAGATAAGGACAACCAACCGCAATTTTCCAAGCGGGCGTACACTCGCAAACGCCAAGTTCAAGATGGTGATGTTGATCAAGAAGACGCGGATGGTGACCAGGATGATGGAGATGGAAATTAAGGATTTTGTAGAATTGCAGAAATCTAAGGCTTTGTTTCATGTTGCGTACTTTGATAACTGTCTCTCCTTTATTGTTACATTATTTTTAACTGTTTTCTTACTTTTTGGCACAAGAAAATAAGGACTAACAACAATAATTGTAATTCTACTTGGTTGATCGTTATCTTTACAAAGTATATGTGTAATATTTAATGTTTAATATCTCTATTTGATTGTATAGGAATACAGAATGTGTGACCTTTTATTAATGCATTTCACAATATTTTTTAAAACATTCAACTTTGCATTAGTACATATTTTACATATACAAACAATAATATTGTTAACAACTTTTGCTCTATAACTGTTATCATTAAATGTTCTTAACTCATTCATATAAAGTGTAAGTTTAACAGTAGTCATTTTTTCAGATAGAAATTCAATCTAGTTATTCCTGCATAACAATTAGTAGTTTTTTTGCCATTCATATTAATATTTTTAACAGTTCGATTTTCCTGTGTTTCATATATACTATTGCAGACGGCTGTATGTATGTATTTAATTTGTTTTTAATTAATCAATTCATCCCATTCAAAATGTGTTTTGAGTTGCAATTAAAAGCGACTTCTATGTGAATGTCGTGGAAATGTGATGTGATACTGGTGTATATCTTTTGATTCATTTATTTAGGTAGGCAATAGGCGTACTGTTACAATTTATGTACTTGGAAAAGGGCTAACAAGATAATGTGTATATAATTATATTGTTGTTCTTTGTTGTCTCATGTGTATAGTAAATTAGTAAATTGTACAAAAACTCGTTTCAAGGGTTAAAGGAAATAAAATCGTTTTGTGAATACTTTTAGACTTCCTAACTAAAACTTGGTGCGATCCTGTTGATTGTGAATGATTCTGTTAATTTTGTATTCAATAATACAATGCTAAACATTATTTTGTGGAAAGGAAGCCACTAGGAATTCGATTTTTGGAACTTTTGAATTTCTTGGCCGATCCTGTATTCTTCATAAGAGTAAAATAAGCTGATATACTAGTGATAAGATGGAGAAGTGCTTGCAGTTTTGCCTAAAACAAGTTATACGTGCAATATATGTATGTGTAAGGTGTAACTTTTGTGTTTCTTGCACACAAACTGTTGTTTTTACAACAATTATTGATACATGAGTATATAACCTTGAGATTAGTTTAATGATTAATGGTAGTGCTAACAGTAGTACTGGTAGTAGTAAAGTACAAATTGATAATATATTAATCTGCTGAACTTATGCATTTACATATAATGCAAGTCGATTGTCCATTGCTATACTTCAATTGATGCTCAATGCTCACGTTATTTACAACTTATACGTCTTCATACTTCATAATACTACATAAAAATTAATAAAAATCTTCGCTACGCTTCGCTACGCTTCGCTATTTAATAATCATGATGACAAACTGTCCTTTGTTTGGTTTGCTATTTCGCCATATACGGAATTCAATCACATTCCTTAAGAATGTCGTATACAAATATATTTACTCGCAAATAGCACACGTACTCTCTCCCTACTTGGAATATCCCAATTCTATATGTTACGGTCTTTCAGGTATTTCAAAGTTGGTCATGAAATCATTAAAAACCAAAATCAAAAGGCTGAAATTTATTTCTGTTAAATAACAACTGTTAATTAAACGTTTTCAGAATAGAACACTGAAGCTTATATATTAGGCTTGTGAAGCTGAGTAAATTTCTTCGTGCGGTTCATTTATCAATGAAACCAGGTGAAGTCAGTTGCATTATATGTGGGATGTAGCTCAAACCTGCTGGACTTTCACTAAACTTTCACTTTCCGAAAACATTTTTTCCCCGGATCTACTGGTGAAAGTCCCTTTTTTCATATACTCTCTGGTATGCGTAAAACTAATACTTTTCCCTTGGATTCTCTTGAAAGTATATGATAATCTAATAATCTACAAAACAAACTATTTAATCTTTAATTGAAAAAATCGAAACTACACTAAATTAATATTTCATTTTCAGCCAATTAAAATATTAATCATAACCCTGATTTATCCCCAACAGTTTATATAACGGGATTATCCTATCACGAAGACTAATACTTCATTCTATATGAACAGGAAATTCTTTCTTATATCGCACATATCAATTAAAAACACATGCATATAACATATATATGAATATAACTTTATCCCAAAACCTCAAACCAACCGATTTAAAATGTGTTAAGTGTACTACTGCATTAAATATCATAGTTTAATTTCATCTCTATCAATTAATGAGCGTCTGCTCATGCTCTAAACATAATCATCCTCTTACACAGCATGCTTTTATATATGATCCATCTATATTATTTAACCACACTCTATAAAACATTCATAGTAAAAGTTTTCATTTTATTATTGTTTCTTTTTACGCACACTGACCGCTCTACACGTTTCCTTAAAATTCTACAATCAGTTAACATTAAATAACATGAAATCCTTCCCGTCATTCTTTGATTAATTGAATTCACTATATAATTAATTCCTACCAACAGTGTCTATTTTAACGTGATATACAGCTGCCCGCAACATGTTTATTTTTAGAAAAAAGTTTCTTCTACAATATTATTTTTCTATCTCGGTTGTCCCAAATGTGATTTCTTTTTCTTCATTCTTCAGATTGCTATGTACTTTGGAGTTATTTGCAATGAGTAATAATTAGTAATGTTAAATGTACTTTATTATATAATTATTTATAAATACCAATGAAGTTCCCACCAATACTATTACAGTTCGCTTGACAGTTTCAACAGAGCCTGGTTGCCTCAGTTTGACGCATGACGCATCAGTTAATCAGTAACATCATGAAACGCAGTACGATTTTTTAATTCCTACATTTTAAAGTTTAGCAATGTACGGGGTAAACTCAATTGATTCACAGATAAAATTGTTGTCTTTATATTATTTTTTACTGGAGGATGAAATGCGTATCTAATTGGATGAATAATATATTTATATAAGACGACAACACTGACAAAACTGACAAGTCATTTTTTTCGGTTTGAGTATAAGTTAAATGCAGTACTGCAGCGTTGAGAAAAAATGGCTGAGTATCTTGTAACATTTGTTTTTCTCTCTTCTTCTTAATGATAAAGACAGAACGCGATGATCTTCATGAAAACGTGATTTACCCAAATTTATACAAAATAATTCACGATTACATGTCCTTTAGTTTTTGTATCTAGCTAAGAGTGTGGTGTGTGTTAATTTTCGAGTATTTGTATTTTTATATGTGTGTATATCTGATAGAGTGAGAGTGAAAATGAGATCTACAGTGTATAGTAGTGTAAAGTGCAGTAAAAGTTCAAATATACGATAATTCTGATTAGTGGAAAAAATACGTAAATATATATTGCTTTTCTACATTGTAACAACTTGTGTTCTGATTTCTCTCCTCAAGTCATTCAAAATACATACAAAATTCTCATATTTCTGGTTGCCTCAATATACCATCGTAGATACCTAGAAAAGCGAGAGTTTCTTGTCTAATTGCTTTGGTTTACTTTACTTTGCGAATCAGTGCAGTGTTTGTTTTGAAGTCTAATTTTTTAAATGCTGGAAAGGTGCAATAAGCCCACATCAATACAGACCAGAAGTAGTTTTTCATGTTGATCCTACCTTTTTCTAGAAAGTGATAAGTTGGAGAAAGTACAAATAAACAAATAAAGTGCTTTACATCTAAAAGGCATCTCTTGACGCACTCCTGTCGAAATTTGTATTCTAAAGTTATGTGTATTGCAAGTCTAAAGTTTATCATTGCAAAACTAAGACTAGGTAATTTAAAACTTTTGATAATGTTTATTCTGCTGGTTAAAAAAGAAAATACGGTAGAGCCAGTTTTCTACCAGTTGAGAAAGCAATGAAGTTTATGGTGGAATTTTCCATTCTAAATACTAATCTCAATTACAAATGTCACAAAACTTAAGTATAATGACCAGAAAATGGGGAATTCATAATGATTCTACAGTTCTATGGTAAAAACGTAGCTAGATCTCTGATGTTACGTAATGTCTTCATCATCCTGTTCTGAAATATTAATAGTTTCTACCCGTTGCAAAGGATGCGTCTGTCCTGATTCCACGGTCGCTGATGAATACGCAGAGTCCGATGACTCAGGCATGATAACACAGACAAACTGTCGGCCGGTTTGACTGTTTTTCGGATAAATGGTTACCGGGAGAAAGGGTTCATCATGCTCTACATATCGACATAATTTCATGAAAATATCCGGATACATCCGCTTCAAATCCACTCCCTTTTGAAGAAGGTGCTTCAGAATGTTTGTAAAACTCACTTCACGAAGTCTCTTATGCTCGTTGCTAGTCAGCTATAGAAAGAAATTTTGGAAACTTTGATGAGTATAAAAATGTCTTCTACACTTTGTTTCACATTGGATGGAGGCTGGAGGTCAAGTTCAGGTAGGCAAGCACACATATTTATACGACGAGCATAGGTTTCTTTGCTCGTTTCCAAACAGCAACCAAAAAATAGCTTTAACACTTATATAGGTTATGAAATGGAAATCTTAAAATCCTAATTGGATCAATCTTCACCTGTTTGAATGTTAATTTAGAGTTCAAGCTCTCTACAGCTTTTACCCGTTAATCTATTCTTGTTAATTTTAAATTTCTACGTCTATTATATTTAGTAATACTTGGTAAGATTATACTTGAAAAATATTTTTACATTTACGCACGGGATGCACACTACACACGACATTTAAAACGTCATCTTTTCTTGCTCAACAAGAAAAAACAGCACATGTATCAACAGTAAACATTCATACATTCAGATACATTCTTGGTTACAGTTTTCTCCAATTTCACCTCATACGGCCATTCTCATCACAAACGTTCGGACATACACTTTTATAGTTTACACAGTTGCTAAAAATCACTGTTTTAATGGCACGTGGCACACCACTGTCTATGAGGTAGCCATACTCGTTTAATGGTTTTTGGAACAATAGGAAAAGTTGCACATATATTGTGTGGGAAAGTGGAGAATGATTCTGAACAGGGGCACAATTAAGCTTGGTAGATAATGTCTTAAAGCTTTTTGCTATTTTCTAATTTCTAGTAGATATAAAGCATCGACGAAGAGGGAAAGTGAACTACGACTAAAATCTACAAATATGGCAGCTGGGGTTCGTTTTCGTTTTTAGTTATCAATCGATCGGTTTTTAGTGTTTCTTTAAATCACCTGGTGTGTGGATGGTGGAGGCACTGAGCGTAAGATGAGAGTTTCATTCTCCATAGTGGCAGTTGTAGAGGCTGGGTTTTGGTGAGGTGGTAGCGGTGGAGGAGGGAACTCATCCCCAGATGTGGAGTGAGCAGAAGGGGTTACGCTGTCATATAGAGGAACGTTTTGCTGTTGGGGCTGCAAGCCTGGGGATGTACGACCGTTGTTGGAAGGGTCTTGCAAGGCAGACATGAGGTGGGCAGGATTTGCCGGAGCATGATGTTGGCGCTGAATCTCCTCATAAAAATTGCGTGGTAGGAGGAGTCTCAGCTTGGAAGAACGGGAGATCAGTTCCCTTTCCCACTTGACGGCCCCGTAAGTAGGAACCTCATTCACCACACAGACACATGCATAAAGCACAAACCTTGTATCAGAATTGTAGGATCGACATTGATCGCTTAGCTCGGAGAAAGTTTGTGCTCCCATCTCTTCAGGTAGCATGTCTGAATGAGGAATATACCTGAAAAATAAATTTTAACTTTTTAATTTTCCCATTTAAGTACCTAACTTGATTTTGAAACTCGGATAGAAAAAATTACAGTGGTTCCGGTAGCTCCGGTAGTCCTCCTGTAAGGAAGCGCTCAGCACGGTCCGGACTATTAAAAAATAATTTGACACATCCCCTGCCTTTGGCTAGAAAACCGCGTTTCGCAACAGTGCTTAACTGATTCATCACGTAAGAATCTTCCTTGACATGACTTATTATTTGCTTGCAAATGGCACCCACACGTGATTGCATACACACCTTCTTATGCTTTTCCCAATGGGCACGTCGGCACTCTCTCGAACAGTAGTAAGCGTTACAGTTGTGACAGACTTTGAACTCTCGACGAGCCTCAAGTCCTGTCGCTGTCTTTCCACATTTTGTGTTTCTGCATTGAATGGTTCCTCCTAACAGCAGGTTTAAATTATAAAAATCATAATTACACAAAAATAAACCGCTTTCAGTAAATCTCCTCTTGGACACAATAATATCAACGCAGGCGCAACAACGTCAACATTATCAAGAGTATATTTACAACGATTTTTCAACAGACAAGACACAATATCAATCATACAAATTTCCAATCACTTTCGACATTCATATCATTATTGGCAAAACTGAAAACTCAAGAGCACAAAGGCGAATGAAGCTGCGATGTAGGAATATGCGCCGCTGAAATCTCTAATTTTCTAAATTTGTATGCTCACTAAGCCTTCAAATGCTCGAAATAAGCCTACTGACCGGAAATAGGGGGTGTGTGTTTCATGAAATGTTGAATATGTTACACGCGACTAAATCATGAGAAATGCACAAAACGAATTTCACCATGTATTTGCCTTTTCGAAAATTCGATAACATTGGACAAAATTCTTAAAGGGTATTTGATGTGAAGTGCGAGACTGAAGTGAGTAAATGTTATTAAATATGATTTTCATCATTCCACATGCTACGCTTGGATGTGTTGAGATGTCTAGTCCACCCAGCGCTATAGAGAGGGTGACAGACCGTGAAGCCGTTGCAGTGGTTCATATAAATAATTAATTTTTTGGTTGTGCTTCTCGTAATTAGAATGAGGGTACAGTTCATAGTACATATAGAGAGAGTTGAAGAATTTGAAATAGTAATAAACGGGAAGACAAACTTGACACGATTTAATGTACAGGGTGACTAATACTGTGTCTCACAGGAGTTACGGTTAGTTTTGACAAATTGGAAAGCCAGCATAGGTATGAGTCTCTAGGTGATTATATTATTAATAAGACTTACCAACATTCTCATCCTTATTCTTAGACCGTGAACTACTCTTCTCTTCCTTATCAGAAAAGTCCAAATCGAAAGAAACCCTTCGATTTCTGGCAGGCGTGGGAGGATTGGAGTATTCGGAGAGACCTGTCAACGGATTGACAATCACACCCCCAGTGATAGGGGCCACTGTTGAACTTGTCACTGTGGAACGGATCTCTGTTGGATTTCCAAAGGCCAACTCCTCCTCATCCCGAAGTAAACTCTGACGAAGCTCGTTATCATCACGTGGTGTGGAGTCCAAGCAAGACATTGTCGAAGAAGAATAGTCTTTACTACTAGCTACTACTGATGATGATTGATTATGTTGTTCTCTCTGATCATGCTGCTGCTGTTGATAATGATATTGATGATGAGTTGGCGTCGAGTGAAGAGAGCTCGAGGTAGAATGTATGGGATTACTACTACTGCTGCTACAACCAACAGACTCATTCACACCCACACCACCCGCTGTACTGTAACCACTACTTGCACTATACTTGTCGAGGAGTTGTTGATTATTACTAATAGTACTACTACTGATAAGGGCGGAGGCAAGAGGGGAAATTCCCCCACTAGCACCACCTGTGCCTGTCCTACAACCAGTCAAAGTGAAAGTTTCCGGCTCTCCGGATATGAAAGTGGAGTCGGCAAGCGGTTGGTTCATCCTGTCCTGCCAATCCGACGTTGATGAGGACGACGATGGTTCCGGATAGAAACGCGACTTTACCGAACTTGTCGTCGAACAAATCTCACTAGTTGTACTTGGTTCGAACTGATACTGATGAATAGGTTGAGGGCGGGGTTGGGTTCGGTGATGCTCTTCGAATGTTGGAGTGGGAGTGGACGTGATGTAGACATCAGAGTCACCAACACTTCCGGGTTTTGATGTAGTATCATGACCTGTAATTCCCGTTCATGAAATTTTTCTTCGATTTTATTCTTTTCCATCCTCCCGAAACTAATTTTCTCGCCCACTTGCGCTTTTAAATGCACATTGCACAACACTACAACCTACACTAGATAAGGCTAATATAGAAAGTCAGTGACATGCACTCATCAACATATTTTATTTAGCAAGCGTTTCAAGGATGTTTTGTTATTTTTACGTTGCCAAAATTGAATACGCCTTTTAGAAATTTCGTATCGGATAAATATTTTATGTATTGTTATTTTGTTATACATTGAAGATAACTACATTACATTATCACTACAGTGCAGTGCAAAATATACTTAAAGGAAATACTGTTCAGGACAAAAGAAGGGTATTGTTAAAAAAATCTTTAAAATATTTCATATATTGTAAATTGATGTATGTCTCTGCAAACTTTTTAAACATAAAAGCAGCCAATTTCACGATTGCAGATATGAATGTTAACTTTATGTACTTTTTATGAGTACCTGAATGCGTTAGTAAAATTTCTAAGAAATACTCATCTACGTCTTCTTGTTAATGATCTTTTCTCGTATATCGAGTTAAAATAGGATTGTCTACTTTTCGACACGGAGAAAGTAACTATACTATTGTCATGTAAAATAGGTTGCAATCGCTTTCGTTGTCTGCTTCCGCTGCTAAAATTGAAAAGGTAATATTGCTGTATGTTTGAAATATATTTTTTTCACGTGCGAAGTGGAAAAGCGATCTTGCGAACACTATACGAAATATCCGAGAAAATTATATAAAAATGGGTAAACAGGAAGTATCTAATTAGTATTCAAAACATATTAAGGTTACGGAAAAGAGCTCTAGAAAAGGTCTAAAACAGCTATACGTCATTCTCGTTTCGAGTTAAGGCAATATCACAAGGGAAACATGTAAGGGGAGATATTGAAAGAATCTACTGGGAATTTGAATACAGCCTTTTAAAAGGGTGTGCAAATTATCGAACAATGAATGAAAGACGGGGTACAGAGGAAGACATGGCAGATATTAAGATATATCTGATTAAAAGGGAGAAATGGGTGATGTGACAAGTGAATCAAATGCGATCTGCAGCACGGATAGGGGCATTGTGACATGAAATTTGTAAACTTTCACTTGAAATTTGTTTTCTGGAGAAAGTAAAGGAGTGCAAAAATGGATGTAAATGGTGACACGGTAATATGCATGTATTATGGAAAGACGTATATTGTACTATAAATCTGAACTAATTCTTAAAAAAAGGAATTTTACTGAGCGAACAAGTGAATGAGTGATCAGTTTTGCTTGTAGGTTTTGAGTTTTTTCATACCTTTGCCCCGTGACCTGAACTTTTTGTTAGGTCGCCTTAGAGCGAGCAAGGAATCGAGTATATCTTCCAAAGTGGGTGAAGACACTGAGGAGGAGTTGGATCGCTCTTCCATTTGCTCTGAATATATAGCATATTATATACATGCAATCAGTACAAATTAGTACAAAAACAGTCAAATTTTGGAATGCTTTCTTTTTCTCTGCGTTAAATTAAACATTGACTCAATATTGTTCGAAATTGCTCCCTTGAATATTATATTATACCACAACACGTAAAGCGGAATTGATTCTGTTTCACGTAAAATTGAACTTTTACGTGGTGCGCAAAGAGAAAAGTGAATCTGTTAAAATATTTTCCTTTTTTGGACAGTGCTCAAAATCAACAAAGAATTAAGACAAAGCACAAAAAGAAGCTGTAATAATGTAGGGGTATGATTATATAATATGAAAATGCTGATATATAGTTGTCTTAGTTTGCAGTATATGCTACGTATAAGAAAGCAAGTAGTAGGTATATATTATATAGATTATAATTTTTGTATGGTGAGTAACATATCGGAAGCTGCAGCTGCTCAGTACATTTTTAGTGGATTTGTATATAAATATACTTGAAGATAACTAGTTTTACATGGCTCAATAGCATCATCATTACCATCACGTCTACTTTAGGTATAGAGAAATGCACATCCACACAGATTTGCGTGTTCAGTTGCAATTGGCAGTAAATTGTTTGTAAATTGTAAATTTGAGAGAACAATATCAGCCTGTTCAATATATACAGTTGCAAGTATACAGAGTTTGCAATTCCAAAAGTTATACAATGTTAGATCCGCGAGGCATTCCATGAACAGATTAACAATATACTTTTGTATTTTTGTATTGTGCACGCACGCACATACAATGTGTTCTTACCTGGAAGTTACTTATACTTTTAATATAGAAGATGAGAGGAGGAATCGCACAAAATAGAGCACTGAAGACTCACTGAGCAGAGAGCATCATCAAATTTGTATTTGGTTATCTATAATGAAGTGTTATGCATTTTGTTAAGCACAGGTCATATATTTTTCCTCCGTAAGAATGAGAGTTGCTTCAATTATCATTTTAGTATCAAGAAATATCATTCTTGAAATGCCTTATATATTGACAATTTGCATTCTGCTTGAACCTCGCGTCGTGATATTGTGATGCTACAACTATTTTCCGATCAGAGGGTGATTACTTCAGGCGAGAGACAAGGGGTGATAGTTGTTGTGGGGTTTTTGTAATGGTGTAGTAGGTGTAAGTACATTGGTTAAAAGACGTGTCTTGTGTTGTGAATATATTCAAATTACTACTGAATGTTAGTGAGCTACGCATGGCAGGAGGTTGCAAGGAATGGATTACTTTTTTGGTAGTGGTGTGAGAAACTCAATATCCAACACAGCCATCAATCATTCCATCATTTCCATCTCACTACATAAGGTAACATAACATAATAGTCTACATTAGTTACTTGAACAACTAAACACTCCAGTAATGAAAACTGCAAAGCAAGAGAATCTACAAATCTTACTCATACTTCCAACTTTTCGGTGGAGATGTTAAAACTAAACGCCACCC
The DNA here is from genome assembly GCA_027743935.1 of Sinodicranocentrus sp. ZH6. NCBI lineage: Eukaryota > Metazoa > Arthropoda > Collembola > Entomobryomorpha > Entomobryidae > Sinodicranocentrus > Sinodicranocentrus sp. ZH6. Next base: position 13,896 of record JAHZNA010001493.1, read on the forward strand.
AGTTTACCACCAACAGCTATAATAACTAACCATACAACAAAGGAGCGTTTCCTAAATAAAAAAAACAGCTAGGCAAACCATTACATAAATCAAACATAACGAATCGTAACGTAACTTTAATGATCATAAAGTAAAGTAAAAGTATCCATATTGAAATCATTGCAATACATAATTCATTTGGTCAAAAATTAATACAACATAAAATTTTACGGGATATATATGATTCGATCTACGTTAGCAGTCACAGAACAACAATAATTGTGCTTAAAAACAATATAATACTAAAATTCATCAAATTCTGTGCATTTCCAGATTTCTAATGAGTTTTCTCTCAAGTGCATTAGAAATGTTCGTGCGTGATAAATTACAGAAATAAAAGTAGAAGTAGGGCCTACAGTATATATATAACTCTGGGTGTACAGTTACAATATGTGTGATGTAAAGTATAGCACGTGTAGCGTGTCTGATTTCTCTCAATAATATTTCAATGTTAATGCTAGTATGCCATTACATATCTATTCCCTTCGTGTCCTCTAAACTGATCACTTTTTTCCATTGATTTAGCCATAAACTGAATAAAAATGGCAGCAACTCATAAATAACATGAAATTATTGCTTGACAAGTGAAACGTAAAAACGATAGTCTAAAAACAGTACAAATAACAATAATCCAGAAACAGCAGTGCAGTTTGGAAATGCAACATCTTAACTCATTTCAAAGTCCTCACCGTTGCGAGAGATATAGGAGGTGTAATGGGAAGTTGAGCTCGACTCTCCACTTTTCAATTCGGCATCTTTAGTACGTTCAGCATGCTCATCAAAACGGAAGGCCGTGTCTTTGCGAGAGCCTCTGTGAGACATAAACGTAGACGGCGTGTCAGGGGTGCCCGGTGAGTCTATTGGTTTCGTACCGACAAATGAGCTTTCCAACCAAACCAAACCCCGTCTTGGAGATGCACGCCCATTCATTCCGTCATCCAAAGGCTTTGACTCGTTTACGTAATCCACAATGGCGTTCGATACTTCTTTGATTGAACTCCGCACCCTGAAGTGATGGAAACACGAGGAAACCACAAAAGAATGGCATGACATATCTCGGCTGTCTCGGAAACTTGTATCTAAAAATAGCAATTGCGATTGTCCTGTACATACCTGTTGAGCTTATGACTATTTGACTCTTCGCTATTATTAAGACTAAGATCCGATGATGCAGTCTCTTTCTTTGGAGACGTCGTCTTTACTTCTATCTCCGGTGGTGGTTTATCCAACACAGGAGTCGTAGGTTTGGCCTTCTGAGCAATTATATCTGCAGCAAGACGTTCAGCCGGAGATCGATACAACGTTTTCGAGGTTAGACGCTCTTGGGATCTCCAACCCAGATATGGCTGTTTCTGATAACCATATCTTGCGGCTGGCCCTGAAGATACTGGAGTTGAAGTGGAAGATCCGATTCCACCTACAGGGGATGGAGAAGGAGATAGGGACGCAGGGCTAGCCCCGCAACTCATCCGAGCAGCAGCAAATCTTGTGAGGGCATATGGCATTCCATATCTAAAACATGAGTGCTAATTGTAATAGTTTGTAATTTAAGAGAAAACTTGGCAGATTACCAGTGATAGAACATATGCATACGTGAAGGAGCTTCTCTCAAAGTACGGCGAAGGACTCGCACTGGCCGTGGAACTTGGACTCATCAGAGATTCTCTTGACGATCTCCCACCGGTGGACGCAGTCCCTGTACTTCGATGACGGGCGGAACCGAAGCCTGCTCTGCTTCCTATTTCAACGTTCATGACAAAAACTTTGAAATGAAATTATTCCGACACTTATATTATGTAGACGTAGACGTGATAGGTTACGAACTGGTAGTCTGCGAACTGACTAAAGCTACTTATTGTTAGTTCCGTCATTCAAAACAAAATCAACACAAAAAGAATATCAGTGATGACCACAACAACAGGAAACCATCGCTTGGGCTATCGTGGCCAAAATTACAATAAAACAACAAGCATTGACTCGTTCCCCACATCATTAATGCCTTTGGCCTTTAGTGCAATAAAATATTGACGATTCCGAGAAAACAGATAGTGGTTTACGTACAAACACATCCACGTCAAATGTACAAACACAGATAATATGACCTCTTTACGAAAACTCTCTTTTTTGCATTTCTAGGACAAGGTTGACCTGGTTTAAATTCTTAGAATAGGATAATTTTGTTATCACACCTGTATAACGGCCAGCAGATTGTAGACTAGTTAAAGATGATGTTTTAGAGGTACTCAGCCCTGGCCATCCTCCTGCCAGGCCAGTACCACTTCCGAAATCTCTCGACTTGCTTGGAGTCCCTGCAGCGGAGGATGAAGTGGGTGCGTAATTTTTGTACCAGTCAGGCACGTTGAGCTTTTGCAACGACCTTTGTATCCGTAATTCATGCTCAGACATTCTCCTGGTTTCTTGATTTTTCATTAACGTGTTCTCCGGGGGCTGCAAATCCAACACAAGAAGCATTTTTATAAAATTAAGATATCTTGGATTTCGATTCCCCAAAAATTATCGCATTTATCTCATTCCACACTTTATATCTCACTAGTAACACAGTTCACCAGCAACTAATTGCCAGGCTTGCAACATTCCATCAGTCTCATCGCAAAGAGCCCATGTCACAATCTATATCTATTCCAGTAAATAGTGGGATTAGTAAATCAAGTAGAGTACTCGTCGTCAAATTATTTGCATAGTATAATCATAGGCTGAAATCACTCATTTTGATTGTCATCTCTGGGTGAAACTATAGCTATTTTTTATACCAAACGTTTCAAGTATGTGTCATGCATTAAGTTCGCAATGTCAATATCCATTAGTGGCAAACTGCTACTTACCCATGTACAATTTTGCATGTGTGCCGTTTATAGTCGCTGCAACCTATACTTGTACTATCCTGCCTGACATAATCATTCCGTATCGTTCAACGTCCAGCTGTTATAAATATCCTTCAACTGCACTTTACCTAATTTTTTGATAAGGATGTTGAAAATATAGGGTCGTTTGCATTTTATCAGAAAAGGAGAGACATGTTTTACCACTACTAACAAACAGCTCTTGTGTATCTTTGTCAATGCTGCTAAATATGGTATATCTGGCAGAGAACACTACAAATTTTACAAAGCCAAGGTCAGATGTATCTCAACAAAACACGAGTGAAGCTGATTGTCCTTATTAAATGGCGTTCCAGATTGCAATTCACAATTACCACAGGATGAGAACATTGAGAACAATTGCAATTTCATCTCGTTCCTGGTTGTCAGTCAGTTTCTGTTTTGAACACTCCATTCTGCAATCTCATTGTAGTAAAAAGTCTATGCATATAACATGCAGAAACAGTTGCCCTCTCCACGATCCCCAATATAGAGTCATTGTATGCAATAAATTAAATAAAAACGCAGTCGCAGTCAATTCATTATCATTTTAAAAGCCGCAAACTACTCTGTTCTTCTCGCTAAAATTATGCATGAGCACGGATCTGGAAACTGTAAGGCATATGCATAGGAGAACCAAAGTGAAATTATGAAAGTGGGAGCGGTGTGTAGTTATTGCTTTAGGAAAAATACATTAAAACTCTTACGGAAAGCATGGATGCTCCAAATAAGATGTCTTTTTCCTTACATGTCTCTTTTACCATGTCTTCGAAAATGAAACAAGAAAAACAAGAGACTGCTCAGGAAAGGGCTTAAAACTACAAAGCACGCGAAAGCAACCGTATCAAGGTTTGTTCAAAAGGAAAGGATTCTAGCTAATTCTAGCATTTCTAGCATGCGGTGTGGTCGCGGCATGCATATGTATGTGGTTAATTAAAATGAGAAAAAAGTGTGCGTCATGCCAAATGCATTTGTAAACAAGCTTCATGTTTTCGCAACATTTTACTAAAAATAATCTCATTCATAACAATAACCAATTCTTCGCTATTGATATTAGTATCGTGAGCAATAACGGAAAACAAAAATCCATATATACTTCCTTTCAACCAAACATTTACGTTTAATGGGCGGAAACTCGAGCTTGATGTGGATTCAAGGACTACAATCCAAATCATTACTTATGCACTTTTACCTCGTCACTTTCAATACCCATAAAGGAAGCATCAACCAAATTGCATTATAAATCAAACATGAGCTCGCTGCGGACAGTTTCCTTTCCGGTCAACACTGGACCACTCCTTGTTTTCCAGACAGTTTAACTCGGAAATATAAATGAATGATATAAGGATTTGAGTCTATTTGTCTCCCCCAAGTCATCATTCGTGGCTATTTTCTCCATAAATTTTGATGCCAGCCATCATCCCACACCGTGCTCTGTGTCTTGGTACAAACAAAATGGATCATTATGAGTCCATGACAAGTCCTAAAGCATGCATTAATCCCTGAGTAAAAAGTTTTTCTGTAGAATCATCAAACGAAAGAGTGTACCGTGTGTAAAGTATGAATCTTACTGGAAATAGGGAAAACTCTTCTTCCTTTTTTCGGTGGAAAAAGCACTCTGCTTTTAGTACACCAAGCGGTTTGCATGCGAGTTTAATGAACATATACAAAAATACACAGGGAGAGAGAAAGAGTGAAGCAGGGGAAACGTCCAACCACTGCTTTATCCCACTACGGCGTACAACCAGTGTCTATCATTTCCCATGTGGGTAGTTTCCTCCTTAACCCACTATAACCCGTTGTTGGCTATTAAGCCTTACTCACTTTACTACCCGGTGTACCTACACATTTTCTACATATAGCGTATGGTTATGGATGGATGGAACATGCCATTTTCTCCCCGTCGTCTCTCTTCACGGAACTAGGCCAACCGGCAACGATATAAACTTTTTCTTTCAGTATTTATCCCTAACAAACAGAGAAAATCTAGTTTTAAACCCTTACTTTGCTTACACTTTACAAAACACTATACAATGGCTGATGAACCCGATATTGTTGCTTTCCCGTTAGCTGTTTTACACTCAACATGGTGAAAGCTGTAATTTCAAAGTGCTTTCTTCATACTACTGGAGAAATCCATGAATAGCGGAAACAGTAGCACGCACAAATGTACATAATAAATGTCCATGTATATTCACTAATACGTGTAAGCAAACGAAAACGTAGACAGCATAGTATAAAGGGGATAGATATAGTCAACTAACTGTGTTCATTCATATGCTGTAATATTTTTTTCCACTCCAGGGGTACTGTGCAAGTGCTAAGAAAAAATATTGAAAGTGGTGTAAGGACCATTCATGAGTATAGCACACACACATCGTGCCATGAAAATAAGAAGAATGAATGTGTGCATGGAAAGCAAAGTGAGTTCTACAGACTTAAACCCGATTCTTGACAGTATTGATTGGAAACACCCCATGAAAAAGAGGAAGTGAAAGGAGTGGAGTAGTAGTGCATGTAACGTAGCGAAACACGCAGAACCATTCCAGATTCCCATCAGATGATGATGATGATGATGAGAGTGGTCAGCTATCAGCTAGCGCTACATTACTGATGATGAAAGCGATAATAAAAATGAGCTCCTAGTTTAGTGCCTACTTATCATAAATGGTCATGCAAAACTCTTACAAGTCCATTCAATTTCGATCTCTGTGAGAAAGAAACAGACAACATGCATGCACACGGGAGCGTAGTCAGTTGGATTACAAGTTTCCAGCTTGTTACAATAACCAGAAGAAAACTGGGCTGCTGCACGACTCAGACTCAAATCAATGTTTATATACATATATGAACATGTGTACAAGGTGTATACCAAGCACATAAGAATGTACAAGTGTCTAAATATGCATCATCAGTATCGCCAATTCTGTACGACACTTACAACATACACGGCAGCATGTATATTTTGCAAAAAGAGGAAATGTATCTAACACAATATCGGTGGTGGAACACTATAGATTTGGCTAACAGCTCGTGCACACACACCTCAGCTCGGCACACTTCACCTATGTACCTACAGGAACGATCACGCAGGCCAGGCGAGAAGGAATAGACATATCGTATCATGCACTATTTGGTATCTCAAACATTTTCACGGCTCTGAGTAATACCAGAAAACAGTTACGGTTAAGCAAATATATTTGTCAATAATAACACTAAAAATTGCATGCAACTCAATAAATTCATGTTCCAGACCAGAGGTAGTTAATGCAATTAGAATCAGTCAGATGAGTATAAATCTTACAAGTTGAAAGTGGGAAATGGGGAATACAACAGCTAACACAAACCAGATACACCTCTTGAGAATCGGAGGGTGTCAACCGGTTATGACCTGATTTAGGTTTGGACCCGTTTTTTTATTTTATTTTGTTTTAAAACAATTCAATTCGTCTCAAATAATAGAGAACTCATGAATAACACAAAAGGGGAAGGAGATGTAAATGCGCATTGCACTTCACAAAAATGAACGAGAATTTTGATCGCTACAACGTGATGAAGAAAGCAGCACCTTTATCGTCGTCTCAGTCACTTCAAAATTAATTCAGTCTTTTACTTTACACAGTAAACAGTAAACTCGATTTCTTGTCACTCAAATATTTGGAAGTTGAACTAGAAGACACCACTTACGTCTGCACATAAATAAGTAGACAAAATTGAGACAGAAATTTTACAAAAAATCAATACTCACCCGTAGATGAGCATTCTTATCTGAATCCTCCACAAGGAATTCCATAGACCTGGAACGGTCCTCTTTCCCGCTGGGCTCACCAGGTGTTAGAGTCGCCATATCTGGAATGGGCACTAAAGATAGATTTTGCAGACTACAAGAATTCCTTTGAACCAATGAGGAAGGAAAATCTTCAACTTTCAATACTTTCTCCAAATCCTTGCGGCGACTGGTATCGCCATAACTGAAGGAGTCGTCGACTGGAAACTCCCGACTCGCACCTGTTATATTCCATTAAACAATTACGAAAACTTATTTCCACTTCTACTTTATCTCTTGTTTTAGAAAAAATTCACACCCCCATTCTACAAACGTTTGATTAATCCAAACCTCACCAGAATTGTAACATGAAACACTGCTCCTCCGACATAACTACTTCAACAAAAGTTGATCAAATAATTTCAGGATAGAGAATTGACGAAAAATAAGCATTCGAGATCAAAACTAAATAAGGTTGATGGAATCTGACACTGACATTTCGTTTCATGTTCACCTCACTCAAGCCTTTCCATTTTCAATGCTTGTTTACTTACGTACTAGGCTTGGAGGATTTGGCACAGTTACAATCGTAATGTAAAGTAAAGTAATACTAGAACGAAATCCTGTATTTGCTAAGCAAGTCTACCAGAAATTGTAGTTGCATTGTAAACGTATGCAACACGATACGTCCTATATATGGCTTGGAAAAGGACAAATATGAGGAGAGGAAGAGAGAACATAAAAAACTTATATTTTATGCATAGGTATATAAAGCAAGATAATAATACAGGTTAATCAAAACACACCCGTGTCCAAGTCGGTCTCCAATACAATACCCCTAGACTCCAAAGGTTCTGAGTTTCCATTGTTGTGTTGGAGAGAAGATCTTGAAAACTTTTGCTTAGCTCGCGAAACCACACTTTCCCATTCTTCTCTGATTATTTCAGTGACTGGTTTCACTGGCTCTTCAGCAGAGCAACTGCTTTCACCACTAGCAATACCAATACCATCGTGGTAAAGTAGTACGGGAGGTAGAGAGAGCTTCGTATAGTTCCGACTCTGAGGGAGGGTACGCTGGGATCGATCGATAGCCATGGAAATGCGCACCGAATTCTCTATTTCTTCCAGATTTGGATGTGACTTTGCGATCTCTTCGCGCGACCGATGGAGCTCTTCTCGGAATTCACAAAGCTTTGCTGCTAATTCCATAGCGAGCCTAGTTTCAGTAGTTGCGGTTGCACTCATTCGTCCTTTTAAGTAAGAAAACCGTTCCGAAGCTCCTGTCCGCATTCCTAGCATATTTTTTTATCAAGAAAACAATATGAGCTGTAGTACTTATTGAACCAAGCGAAAATTTCATATCAGCAAGTACAAACAAATGCACGCAAAAGCATGATACATATAAGATTCAAAGAAAAAATCTCAATAAAACTACTTTTATGGCAATTTCACACCCAAAAAATTACACTCTGGTCCGGCCATCACCATTTTTTCGTGAGAACATGAAACTTCTGAGAACTTGTGAGCGAGAGTACATAAAGTGGGCAAAGTTAATTTAGATGGTATTTCACAAGAACTTGCTCTATTATCAGCAATTGTCGTTCTTGTGAATGGGATGAACTGACTGAATGAAATGAAGTAATAAGTGCTTATACAGTAAGGCGCTGTGCTGTGGCTCTAATGTCAATGCAATTTGATGCCTTGAAAAAGTTTTTCTGGGCCAAGACCAACAGGTGTATCGTATCCATATCCAATATGCATGTATATATTATTATAAGAAATTGTGTAGATATTAATGCAGACATGAAAACTTATACTACATACATACGTATCCCATGCCGATACATATCTAATCATCTAGACAAAGTAGTTGTACTTATTAACCTTAGACACACGCTGCTAGAAATATGCCTGCGACATTATTTTCTGGCTTTTTTATGCCCTTCATTGTGAATCATTATCATTTCTCATTCTCGTGCACGTTTCTCAACTTCTTCATGAATCACTATTTTTTTAACCATTTTAGTCATATCTAATCTAGTGACTTTATGTCTTTGTGAAGCATTATACGCCTACCTTAAATGAAGCTTGTAATGGAAAAGGAAATTGTGGAAGCCGACGAGTTTATTAATATCAGAGAAAATTCTTTTACTCTCCTAATATTGTAATATTTTAAATTGAAGAGTCATTAATAAGCTTCAGCCGAACTTGATAACTCAGCATATATATCAAACTTTCGACTTTTTGTAACTTGACATATATCTAGGCAGAAATAAAATATCCCTTTAAAAATAATAGATACCTAAACTAGAACACTGTAGACATTTTGAAGCTCATGTATCAGTATATTTTTCATGTTGCACAATAAACTAAAATATGATAATGAAATGAAAACTAAAAACTATAGTTATAAAACCCCTCATTCTTCGTAAAATACCTATTCGCTCAATGAAAATGATTAATATAGTTTACATGAACTAGCGACAGACGACATGGATAAATAACGTTAATTCTACTCCGATAGTTCGGAAGTATGAAATAATCATGCATGTGTGTATAAATATAAATATATGCCTCCGAATGTAAAAGCATGCACGTTTTTGCATTACATATATCAAACAATCACACATCTCACCTAAATGTCTATTAGCAGAGGACGGCGGCTTTGGAGGCTTCCCAAAAACTGGAATCGTCACTTTATCTTCGACAGAAAGATCGGTTGGAATGGCATGACTAGTATTGTCGTAATGCGCTTCGTTATATGAATTGACAACAGTTTCCTCCTCCAATCTCGATGTCAGAATCCCATTTTTTTGATTCTGTACAGAGAAAGCCCTATCCACCTCATCTTCTGGTGCATCGTTCTCTACCAGTTGTTCGTAAAGGTTAAGTTTACTCGAAATATCTTCCTTTCCATCCATCACATCACATTCGAGATCTAAGATTCCTTCTAAAATACGCTCAAATTTCACAGACAGTTCGTCAGGATCGCTTCGTTCATTCTGATAAAGCCTCGATTTACTTGCAGTGGAATTCAAGCATTTTACATGCGCTTGTCTAGGAAATGGCTTCGGAGGTAGATCGCTTGTAAGATTTACATTATTCCCCTTCCTCGTTAGGTCAGGTTCTATAATTCAACCAAATAAACGATTACATCAATCACGATTCATACCACATTTCTCACACCACACTTTAAATTAGAGGAATTTTAATTAAGTTAGGAGTTATTATCTACCAGTGCGTATGTGATGTGACTTACCCTCAGACAGTCTACTATTTGAATTCTTGTTATCATAATTATTGCAGGGAATTTGATTATTCAAGAAACCTTTCTGATTAATTTCTAAGTCCTCCTGTGACCTCAAAGCGTTATCTTCTAACGCTTGGCTCAAGGATGCCGGACTACTTAGATCATTTATTAAACCTTCATCTTCAATTCCAGTAGGTGATCCTAGTAATATCGGGTGACCCAGAGGGGGACATGACGATCTTTTTTGTGACTTTTTATTACTTTTCGAATTGTCTTTCGTTACACTACTTCCACCAAATCTACCAAATGTAATTCGATGAAGAAAGCTTAGTTTCGGTTTCGATTTTTCCTTCAATTTTCGATAAGCACTAGGCCAACTATGACTACTGCTGACACCTTTATTCTTACCACTTTGATACTGATTAGTCGATTTATCTTTTTCCTCAACTTCGATAAAATCTTCTAATGAACCCACATTCACACTTCTTGTGACACTAGTAGAACTAGCATGACTACCATTAATTAAAGCATTTTCAAAGTTGTTGATTTTCTCGTTGTTGACATCTGACGATTCTATTCCATTTTCAGGATCGTTAAACTTCAGCGGAGAGAAATGCATTTGCACAATCGTAACGTTTTCGTCAGCAGACATTTCATCCGGCATTGCGTAATCACATGTTGGTGTTTTGTTTAGTTTACAAATGCTGGTGGTATTGTCATTTGCCACTGTGGTGCATGAAGATTCGTACGAATGCAAACAAGATGCGGAAGTGTCAGCTCCGTTTCCTACTGAATTTGCAGCTGTCGTCTTTGTTCTATGTGACTCCTCAATGCTGTCTACTTCCACCCTAGTAAATGGTGGTGGGTGCTTCCACGAATTTCCCGTATTCGGATGGTGTTGTTGTTGGCATGAATTTCGTGATGATGGAAAAGACTGATGATTTTCATGACAGATTTTATTGGAGAAAAGCACTAGTTGGTTTGAATTAAGCGAAGAGTGACATTCGTTTCGCTCAGTTTGAACAAAGTCACACAGGTCAAGTGATAATCTTTCCGTGCCTCGCCCATTTTGATGGGGCACGCTGACTTGTATTCTTTGCACTCTTTGCTGTAACGGCTTCTCAATTTGTTGCACTTGAACTGTCACTTTTTGAATGGGTGATGAAGGCGAAGACAAATTGTGAGGATATTCTAAAGTATGAATGCTACTAGGGATGTGCCTATTATTGTAAATGAGTGGACACTCTACAGGAGGGTATCTCAGTTGAGACACTACCGGGCTAAAATGGACATTCTTCATTGGATATCTTTGTTGCTGAAATGGACTGCTTGGGTTGAAATTTTCGTCTTTGCCTTGTACACAGAACTTGTTTTCCAGTGAAATTATAGACTGTTCTTGTTGAAGTCGTCCTCTGATGGGGCACCGTTGGATACCCTTGTTTTGCCGATAATGCAAATGAGGGGATTGTGCCCTTGTTGGAGGAAAGAGAGGAACTGAATATGTCATGTCTCACTCAAAGCGTCTCGTAGCATTTTTAATGTTCAACATATGTGTACGTATTTGTCACAGATTAGGTTGCAAAAAAATATTCAAATTTATACTTTTTCTTAGGTGGTCCACTCTAAGATCATAAAATCTTGACAACTTTTGCTGCGAAAAAATTGGTGTGGAGTACTCAGCATTTTTAAGTCACATGCATACTAGGTCACATTTTCCATTCCCAAACCATTCGAAGTATTTTTGGGTTTACAGAATATTACATTCGTGGAGATGGCAAAAGTATAGCGTTATTTTGTGAAAAATGGAGTAAAGAGTAGGTGTAATATGAACCAAAATGCAGAGAAACTGACATGCAACCATGTACTTAAACTTATTGCTTGATGATATTTGGCAAATGGAATGGGATTGAAATCAAATCCGCGTTGAAGCACTTGCTGCGGTTGACAACTCAAAAACGCATACCAATTTTTCCCATGGGTTACTCGACTCCTACAGTTATGCATATCGCACACGCAATATTAATATACTTGCACAGGCACGTCCCACGCCAAAAATATTCAAAATTGAGAATTTGTCTTGTATGTCACATGCAAAATTATGTATCTGGCTGTTTGAGAATTACTTGTTTGAAACTTTTTTTCATACAGCCGTTTTTGATCACCTCTCTGTTCAAAAGTCGCATGAATACTGAAAAACATGCAGGGAAATGTACAAAGAATATCTCTCAGACATTTTGACTTGACTTGGCCACAACACAATATCCAAAAAGATTTCAGATTAACAGAAAGAAGCATCTCGACATTAGAGAGAAGGGGGAAGGATAAGGTCCATCGTTGTATTCTGTTTTCATATGAGTATGGCTCTGTTTGCATGTACCTTTCAATACTTGGATAGCGTGGTGCACACACATTTACTTTTCTCTTTTGAAAGGCTATCTTTTTGTCTACTGAATATCTACCAGTGAACACTCTGATATTTTTATTTACCTTCTGTTTCAGTTCCGATGCATCTTTTCTGACACATAATGCACACTTACAGTTCATCTCGTTTTTTTATCCTTTGGCTTGAGTAGCGGTGTTACGTTTCATCCCTGTCTCACTCGCTGCTTGAATATCTCACTGAGTGAAATGGATGGAAAGGAGGATGGATGATGGAAAAACATGAAGATCTTGTACAGTTGTACAGATGAAATTTAAAGTTTTTTTTGCTGTTGAAATTGGAATGCATATGTGGGAAAAAACATTTACACTTTGAATACTATGTCTTATATTATTGTGCATACCATATATATATCTTATTTCCTCGTGAGAAAGAAGATGCAAAAAAACTTCCAAGAAAATTTAAATCAGAGCGTAATATGCCTGTCATGGTGTGGCGTAGTTGATGGTCGCAGTTGCAAAGATCTTTGCTTCAAAAGCTTTCCATGTTTAATGTTATGATGAGAAATAAGCTAGCTGATAGACATGCCGCCAGAAAGATGATCATTTGCATGCATCTTTATTCGATTAAAGACAGTTTTAAAAAATGGCTTTTGTCTCTAGTCACTCATTCAATTTGTGAGTCTTCATATATCCTATTCACTTCTTAGAGTTTACTCACATGCATGAAATGAATATGTTGCGGAAGAGGAAAAAGGAGCATTGTGTTGTGAGTTGTGTGACGTTAAAGAAAACTTTGTGTCACGCCTGGATATCAATGTTTGCATAAATATGTACCTATCTTGTTTAAAATATATTGTGATATGCCATGTTTTAAAATCAACTGGGATGTACGTCTTTTTAACCATTATTTACAAGCAAAAAGTTCATAAAAAACAACTCGCACGGTATATCAGTCTTTGCGTGTGGGTGCTTTTTGTCCTACAGTCAGTTTTAAAAATGAAATGGGGTTTTTCAAATCGTATAAAGTTCCCTAGAAAACTTCTGAAGAAAATTGAGCACCTTGAGTGCATCTGTTTATTTAGAGGGATGAATACATTCATTGCTAACTCCAGGCTAACTCCCTCACAGTCATTTTGTAAGGAAGAAGGCGGAAGGAAGTGGTAACTGCATGCCAAGAAAGCGTTTGGGAGCATGGAATGGAACACAATCTGTGCCCATATGGATTTTATGGTTGTGAAAAGGGAAGTAAAAAAGGAAGGGCTCGCCTTGTCTTACGGTAGAGTTCCTGGCATAATCACAGCTGGATCAGGAGAATAGTCAAGATTAGAAGTCGTGATATGTACTGCATTGCATATACGACTTGGAGAAAAGAAAGCATAGCTTTGACACGCCGTAAAGGAAGATGTTCCTTATGCACGTGATGTCATTGTAGCGTAACCGGTCACGTCACGCTATGACAAGAGAGCTATACTGTTACGTACAGCATAATAAGCAATACTTAATAAGTACAAATATTTGGAAAAGGCTTGCTTGCGGACTAATAAAATAAAAGACGCATCTTTCTAGAGCATCTTTGCATTCTTTTTTATATGTATATGTTGTAGTTGTAGTATATATGAAGTATCTGTGGCCAATATGCACTTTAGCTTGCCTCAAGAACGTAATAAGAAGTGTAACCAAATGTTTTGAAATCCCTATTGCTATGTCGAAGTATTTCCCCTAGGATTGTTAATATTGATGTGGAATATATCCCATTCCCAAGCGATGTCCTATTCAGAATGACTTGCAAGACAAAGACCACGAAGTCAAAAGCCAAAAAGTCGGGGGTGTGCCGTGTGCCTGGCGCAGTATGTGTGTATTGACAAAGCTTTTAAGCAAGCATAGTTTTAGTGCTGTTCCTTCATAATGAGTACTTACCATTAATCCATTTCTGAGATTACGACTTTTTGCTGGATACAGATATTCTTTTCAAAAATAGATTTATACCCATTGAGAACCACTCACACTTAAATATGTATATGTCTGCTGAGTACTTGCGTTGCGTGTGTTATTGCTGTACTGGAATGATGGAAAAAGATACAGAAATCTAGATAGGATCATTTATGTAGCTTTAACTCATGAATGCGCTTTTTCTCAATTTATCTAGCTGTACCGGTGAAATGTTCATATATGTCTCAGGATAAGGATTCACCGTGTTTACTTAAAATCATAAATCTTTCAAAGAAAAATGAGTAATAAGAGCTGGCCGATGATGATGAAAAACATTGGGTGGGTGTGTTGTTTATATAATGAACAGGATTGGATTTGTTGGGTTACCATTGCTAGAAAGAAGTGTCAGTAAATTCAGAAAGGACCACACAAGAAAGAATTCTACTATACTAAGAAGGGTTTTTATCGCTGGAGTGATAAGCAAAATCATGTTCTGCTTTATAAATGCAACTCAAAGAAAAAATAGTCAACATGCTTGATTGTATTTATGTATATAAATCGTTTTATTGCATCAACAAGTTTCGGAGCGAGACAATTTTGACACAGGTTATCTACGAGATTATTTGACATTTTTGTCACAATCTATCAATCTATACTAATATAGCACAAAACGATTCGGCTTATTTCATGGCTTTCGTTTAGTTCATAGTTTACATAGGTTTGGCCATGCAGACGTAAAACGCGTGATTATTACAATTTATCATAGGTAGGAAGTAGGAAGGCACACAAAAATCGATTCATCACGGCTCAATCATTATATAATAGGGGAAGGTAAACGAGTAAATATTTGGCAGGCAGGTTCTATATCATCCTATTTACCATTTCGAGGTTGCGTTTTCAGCGTATACAATACACTCTACAAGAAAATGACGATACTTATATATGCATCGACTCCGAACTGCTTACGGTTTTTAACGGTATAAAATCGAATTGGTTCGAGCAAATTGTGAAACATAAAATGCTTAAAACTTCTATGGACATTCAGTAAAATTAAATCAAAAATTATCATCAGATAACGCTAAAAGATAAGAGTATAATGATCAAAGGTAGCTCAAATGTTCTCAAGCCCATTACATTAATCATCGTTATCATAAATTACACAAGCAGTAATAATTATGTAATGCGAAGCTACAGTTGTATTTAACAGATATAAAACTTACAGTCACTGTCGGTAATGAAAACGAGAATTTGCCGGACAGGATTGATAATAGGAAAATCTTGTTAATTATAATTACAAATAATTCTGCCCCTCATATTCGATCCAAAATCCGTATTCTTATATTGCTGTCCAATTATTTAGCGACATTATGTTCGATGTACATATGTATGTAATGTAAGATTAATTGAGAAGTGACTGTAGCGTCGACTGAGCATTTTTAGATTTTTAATTTACGTAATTTCAACCAGCAAAGCATCCTGTTCCGTTCTGAAGTCATAGGTATACTGTATTGCAACAAATCAATTGGAAATATCAGATAGGGTTTATAATGAGCCTTATAATATTATGTAGATATTAAAATGCAGTAACTGTTATTCTTAAATACCTGATTGTCCAGGTCATACTGAGATTTCCTTTGAACCGACGAGCCGCGACGACCTTGTTTAATCTTAACAATGAATTCATTACGCAAGTTATGAATATGTTTCAGGAAGTTTTGGGAGTATGAACTTATCGTTATTCATATAAGTAACTTACCCCGCCTTTGCAATGTCTTAAATCTTCCCTAAGTACAAACGGAACACCATCCAGTCCACAAAGACTTGATAAAGTTCCAGTGTTTGAGGCGCATTTTTGAACAGGAACCCCTTGGAAGTCTGAAGCATAAGACATGTGAACAGGTGATGCATTTACGCTGTTGTGATTACTAGCTGACATAGAATACGGAGATGTGATCCCGTTTCCCCTTACAGCTGCATTAGGGGAACCCATCGAATTATCTCCTTTTCAATACAAATATTTTTAGTTTAATAACAGCAAATTTATTACGCTTAAAGGTTTTCCTTTAACTTCAAATTGTCATAAAGAAACCTTACCAAGTGAGAGATTTCCCATGCTGTCGTTTAGTTTTGGATAAAGAATATGTCCAGGGAGAATTCTATTGTGCAAAAAAATTAAACATTTTAAAATACAAATTTTACAAGCTCAAATCATAAATCTCTAATTGAAATGCAAAACTTAAACTTACCCGTACGATAGTCCTGGCGTTGATAACCTAGTTATGGCGGAAATTTTACGAACACAGATATGCATCCCATTGATGTCTCCTATTGCGTCATATCCATCAGGAGGAGCCCTTGATTTGCTGAGGATTATCAAATCAACTATGGAATCCACACTACTTTTGAAATGTGACATTTTGAAACACAAGTGTTTCTTTTTGAATGCTTTTTGACTAGAATCAGAAGTTTGCGCTACAACTGAATAGCCTTCTGGGGGAAGCTCTCTGTCATGGACAATTTGAATTGCTTCCAAAACATGTTCAGGTCGACCTTGAGTTTTGGAAAGACAAATGTATCTTGTTACTCTTCGACCAAAGAAACCATCTTTCCAAAGGTCTGCATCTGCTTCAGAGTCATGCGTTCTGATGATCTTTTTCATAAATAGAATTAAAAATATACAGGTACGTATATCTATTGATCATAATCCAATTCATCAAACCTATATAACAATTTTGCACATCAATAGATTCCAACATGAACTCACAGGTGTGTATCCCAAGGGACATTTTGTCACATCTTCCACCACACACATTGCTGTGATAGATCTGAGCTCGGAACTAAACGGGAACATTTTGCAAAGGGTTTTTGTCACTTTCTCTCACTTAATATGAAAGTTAATGTAACGCAACAAATCAGCTCAGCTCACGCTAGCTACTGGAGTGCCTAGTCATCTAAAAACTGTTACTACAGAGAAAGAGAAAAGTACACAGAGTAATTATCACCCCATACCACAATGTTCAATGTGTGAATGATTGTGATTTTTTACAAAACTTTTGTATATTTAAAGTGCATTTAGTCTGTCTCATGGACACGTCTATTTCCTTATGACTTAAAAAAACCACTGTGGCTTTCAAGTACAATAGGAAGTTTGTCGGACTTACGCATTTTATAGCTCATCTACTCATTTTTATTGAACAATGTTACGGTTTTAACCTCATTGTTTCACAATGCAATGAGCATTTCACAAACACCAAACACAGGAGCACAAAAAATACAAATATATTAGCTCTTGTCAGGATGTTAGCATGAAATTTTAATACTTCACATTTTGTGGTGCTCTTCTCGCTCACTATCTCTTATTATCTAAAATAGTCTTTTCCATTCACCAATGACGTGATGTATACTACTCTGCTGCACCACAGATTTACTGAATTAAATCCTCACACATGCTATTAAATACTAAAACAAAAACTACGTACATTTATCCAGTAAGAATTATCTTCTACAGCAAGTTTGATGATACGGAATCTATTCCGTGAAAAACTTCAAATTGAGCACAGATGCATACTAATGTAAAGATTTGTTAACAAGTAGGAATATGGGCCAATAATGCAATATATATATTCCCTACATAAGACATGGACATTAGGGTTCTTTGTATAAACGTCTCTGCATGGTACGGAGCAATGACTACCTCTGAAAAGCTCCCATTCAATGTCCAGGCCAGTGTCTATTCAAGCATAAGCTTATATAAAACTAACAATAATAACACAATACAGCACAAAAAGCCAATATAGCCATTTAGCTATAAAAGCGTTGTATCTTTGTGTGCGTACAATCTGCACGTTGACGTAGATAAAAAGAACTTTTAGTCATGCACATTGCACGTAATGCATAATACACAAAAAAATTACATATACATAACCCTTTCCAACATATCTTTGTAGATACATCCAAGGATGTACCTTGTTGATCCTCTCTAATGAAAACGTTGAGTTTATCTGAAACATTCCAATACACGGTCCATCATTCCCAATTACATAGGACATGGACCGTATGCAGGACCGTGTACATGAGAATACTTCTATGCACATCATAACGATGATTCAGACAAAAGCAGAAACCCATGATGATGATGATGACGCGAGAAGATCTAGTTTCATATCCTTACCTCTGATATACCTAACCTAGCAGAGCAGAGCCTCTTTTCAACAGTTTGCACAAGAGCAAACGGACTTTCTATGCAGAGAGTACGTTTCGTTGATGTCTTGATGACTAAACTCTCCGACCGGTTCTTGTTCGGGTTGACGATGGAATATCTGATCAAATGAAGTCAGCTGAATGTGGAGGAGCGAAACAGTTCACAACAAGTCAAGATATGCGGTACGAGGAATAGGCTAAGAATGTTTGAAGCATGTCACTTCAATAACCTGTACAAAGTAATTACAAAGGCTTTAGTCAAATCGAGTTTGTTTATTTTATCAACAGGCATGCAAAAACTCGCTTTATTGTTGGAATTTTGGAATCATTGTGAATAGTGGACTCCTCACCAAGACGTTCTCAAACACGAATTCAAATTCAGAAATTCACGTGGCAATTTCGAAAAATGAGTACATTTTCATTTTGTTTCCGTATGAATCAGGGTGTGTGTAGTAGAGCGGAATTAGAAAAAAAACGGATTTTTGAGGCTTGTCCTTCTACAAGACTTGCGGAATTATGGGAAACTAGAAAACTTTTAAGCATTTTCATTTTCATGCAGCTTCTTTGTTCCTACATTTTGACATGTCAGCGTAAAACATGGCTTGTTGATAGATCTAAATCTAGATGGGCAAATAAGATTAATGACGCGACGTGATTTATTTTTATTTTATAAAATGTGCATAAAGCATGTAAATGATAAATGTAATCTAGAAAGTGTTAATGAAATATTTTGTGATAAATGATCAGCATATTATATGGTGTGCTGGCACAACGTTGTACTTCCAAAAAATGAATCTCAAAATTTGTTATCTGTCAGTGATCAGTCAGTTAAACGTTTTAATTACTTCACCATTAAAATTTCGAAGACTTTACCTTATAGTGCATAATTTTTCGTTAGATTGTTTTGTGAAAAGAAGAGATCATCAGATTTAAACGTGGTAAGTTTTGCAAAATTCACTAAATTTCCAAGAATTCGCATACTATCATTTGCGTAATGGCATTTCCGATTCCGATGTTTACCAATGTACTTAGGTGCGATATGGGAAGGTCCCCATATCGTATAATCCTATCTACCTTGCATTGGATGTTTACCTATATGTCAAATTAAAGCTACGTATTATACTTGGTGTTGATGGAGTTCGTTTCTTAGTTAGTAATAACATCACTGCATTGGTGTGATAATAAGGAAAATCTGGAACTTGTGACAGTATATGTATGATGGTAGCTTGAAAATGATTTACATTGCAGCTCAGGGATGGGATGACATTTTAAAGATACATACATACATAATAACATTTTTCCTTTAAATAAACTGGCTGTAAGGCGACTATAGATATGCAACTAAATTATATTATTAATATTAGGGCATAGATAATTAAGGAACCCCTCGGGAGGATCCGCCGATTTGGTTCAAAATATATCCCATGGTATGTACTTAATTTCGTAGCGAGCTATTTTCTAACTTTCTTCCTCCCTGACCCCCGGGGCCGACATGCAATACTAGAGTTTTCATTGATATAGCCCTCGGGTTTTCAAAACTCTATTCAAAACTCTACATAAATATAACTCGATATTTAGCTCGAGTCACGTAACTCAAGGCATATAACCCGATGTATTGCATAAGTTTATTCAGAGCAGACACACGTAAGAAATA
>JAHZNA010001494.1:0-10361 GCA_027743935.1 Sinodicranocentrus sp. ZH6
ATTTCAAATACTTGTAGCATATATAATATCTGACGCATTCATTTTTAATGGCCAGTTTTCCTTTGGAAGTACAACGCTTTCTTGGGTTTTTGTTTTGAGTTTTTGAGCGATCCACTGCCTTAGCTTTCCCGACGATGGTTTTACTCATATTCTTCGTCGTTGTAGGTTTTACGAACTTCTCGTGGCTATCAGGACCCGGCTTAGCTTGAAAGCTAAAGATGTCATGAGTCACGGGATCAGGTTCATCTAATTATTTACACAATATCAAAACTTATGTTCAAATTATTCATCTTGTAAATAAAATGTTATTTAGAAAAAAGAACCCTGTATTAGTTCGTCGAACTGATCCTCCACCTGGTCAATGTTTGAATGAGAATAACACATCTTAATAGTTAATAATAGGAACAAAAATTTGGAAATAACATATGCGAATCGTATAACCATTTTTAAATAACGAAATTGACTATCTGAAAGAAACTGAATATTCTTACAAGTTTACAAATTACTGTAGTACTACTCAATAAGCTTTTGTCTACTACACGAATATATGCTTGATGCCAAACTATTATGCTATTAGAATACGAATCGAAGACAATGATATATATATTACGTTACATCATTGTGTAATTGTGTAATTTACGTTGAAGGTCTTAAGACAACAGAATAACAGATATCTATATACCCAACTGAAACCAATACTGATGAAGGACAATAGGATACAAATACCAATTTAATTAAAATGTTTTCCTCTAATGTCGTTGAATCATCAAATATAGCCAATTTAACTAATAAGATTGCAAACAAGGATGTTATGTAAGAACTATTTGTATGTTTTAATATATTCATCTGAATAAAATAAAATCGATGGAATGAGTTAATTATAATTTTTCAGTTTAATTTTAATTTTTGAAGCAACTCCCAATCTTCACTACTAACTAACTTCCGAAGAATTGAAGAATTTAATAAATCTTTTCTTGTTTTTTCTCTTTTCTGATACGAATGACGGATAATGCACTTTAAATATTTCACACAACTCACCTCCTTATTTATTCAATAAAACTGCAATTTGCTATCGGCAAAAGTTTCTTAAAAACTTGATATAAAACGAGCACATGAATGCCAGAGAACAAAAAAGGTACTTACATGATTTTACAATTTATGATAGAATGAATAATGCATAGAAATAACTAGTATAACCAACATCCAATTAAGCCCCAAGCTGACATGAAAAATTAAAACTAGAAACTTCATCGGTATCATCTTCAGAAATCTTTTCCTGCTTCACCTGCACAACATTTAACTTGGGAGATGGTATTTTCACCGACACAGGAATTTCATTTTCTAGCCCCTTACTGCATTTCTCGGCTTGATTCGAAGTTTTGGCTTCCATTTCTTTGTTATTCTTCAGCACACTGTACATTACCAGCGGAACTTGTAACGCTCTTGACTTGTAGACTTTGATAAGATGGAGTAGAAAGTTTGAAAATAATAGCTCCAGGGATAAGAAGGTTCCTAGACTGCCAGAGCTTCGAAGTAGCAATTCCAGTCGAAGTTGGGACCTAATGTTAGAAATAAATGCCAAGTTTAAATGACTCTATCAAAAGTAGGCGTATAATTTTTGGCCGGCTAGACGTACATGTATTTCATCCATCTCAAGCTTAGATCTTGGCATTCTTTAATCACTGCGTTAACCGTGCTGTCTCCATCCGGAGCTGCTCTTACCCCATTACTTTTTCCTAATCTCTGATCCACCAATCCAACCATCCATACTGACCAAGGCTCAATTGCATCAGGTCCTGATAATATTCTTTTCAAACTTTCGTGAACGTTAATATCCATTTCATCCACATTCACATATTCCTTAACATCCAAAAGAACACTTCTGAAGTTGATACGATTCAAATCCGAAAGTAATTGTGCAATCGAATTTGCGCTTTGCATCGAGTCACGAGCCGATTGTGCAGATAAACTTAAGGAAATCCATGCTTCTAGTTCATACTTGAAAGACATAACCAGTTCTAGTTTCTGGCGAGCGAATTCTGGGTCATACAACTGGAGAGCGGATTCCATCCACTTTTGCACTGATCTGGTAAGTTTGTGATATTCTTCTAGAAGTTGGACTGAAAGATTCATCCAAACATAATGCAAGATTTAAAATATTTCTTAAAACGTTATTTTGAATAGGGTGTGTACTAACAAGGCAGCTGTGCAATAACATTTGGCATTAGCACACTCAAAACTTGATCATAAGTAAATGCATCCAGATTTTGAATGGCAAATTGTATTTCTGGCACCTTTGCCAAAGATATAAGCGCTTCTCTACATTAAACATTAATTCGTCAGATTAGGATCTATTCAGCTGAAAGGTTTTGGTCGGATGTAATTATACCATTATATGTTATATTTTATAATAAAACAAAATTACCTTTGGATTATCATTCCATTTGAACTGTAATTGTACATTCCATCCCCCTCTGGCCTTTGCCAAAACCTATACCAGATCTTTTCCAGGTCAGAGTTCAATTTGAAAAGTTCTGCAGCTTCCAAAATTTCCTAAAAGCAATTTCCCTTCATGACAAGCAATTTTACATAAAAGCTTTGACATTAATTTGAACTTAGTATTAATAAATATTGCTACCAAACAATGCTTCCGATAAATATCAGCAAAGTACAACATGTCCTGATATGAAACCCCGTCCGGTAAGTAAAATTCGCTGACTGCAATCTCAGGGAAACTCAAAACTCGGGATCCAAGGTATTTCTTGAAAAATGCACCATGATACATGATATTAGGATCAACAATTGAAGCAACCCTACCCAACAAGTTAAAATACTTTAAACCATTTTACCTTCACAGAATTATAGTCAATTTGACCACCACTTCCTACTTCCAAATATAACCCCTTGTTATTTCCTAATCCGCAAATTCCACCTTGCATGGCCAAAATTTGAGTCTTTTTACTCCGTTTTCCATTAGTCCGAGTTTTCTTGCTCAGATCAGGATCCTCAAGCAGCAAAGTAGAACTGTCTTTGATTCGAATGCCGCAATAATGGTATTTCGAATTGCCTACAATACAAATAGAAAAGGTAGATACTACTCGAGAAAGTAGTAACAACTCATATTTAGATGAATCAAGAAGACTTATTGAATTAATGTGAACTACTGCCCATTGAAGCAGCAAGAGCTTCTAATTGTTGGGAATTAATTTGTCTGGCATGAGGCTGATCATTTCCCATCAGAAGAAAAACTTGCTGCTTGGATTTTGATGATTTTTGATGATGATAAGGCTTCCTATGAGTGCGTTGAACATAGCCACCACCACCAACAATTTCAGCAACAGGATTTATCAATTTGTTTATCTTTTGAGGCTTCTTCACACCACGACGCTTCTTTCCTCCATAATCTGAATCAGAGTCCTCCACATTAAAATCAGAATCAGAATCATTGTCCGATGACGGCGATGATTCTCCATCTAGGTCGAACTCCGAGTCACTGCATTCTGAGACATCATTGGAACTGCAAGAATTAGCCCCATCCCGACGTTTACCCTCATCTTCATCCTCAGCTGGGTCACGAACACGAGTGTATATAGGAGATGAGCAGTGAGAGGAGGTAGAAGGAGAAAGCAAAGACTCTAGCAAAGGGTGTTCCAATTGGGGAAGAGATGTAGTAGCCGCTGGCATTCCCAGTGACATAAAGTTGTTTGAAACTTCAACTCTCCGATGGCCATTTTGTGTTGCTTGAAATAGCGCCGTTGCTGCTGAATCCGCTTCCTTTTCGATAGCCGACATATCATTCAAAAATGTAGACGATGAAGGTATCATTTGAATCCCAAGTTTGCTGTCACAACCAAATGGATCTTGCTCATCCGGACTAGAGCAAACAACTGGAAATACAAGATTAAAGTCACTTATTTTCTAGCCCAGTGTCAATCACGCTATTACGCACAAGCGCATGTTGTACACAATTTTCTCCATTTTCAACATACTGTCTCCCAAAACATCGGTGATAGCATCCATAGAAAAAATTGGAGGTGATGTCGTTGTCATCATCATGTTATTATTAGAATAATCCCTCATGTTAAACCCTGGTGGAGTTGATAAACTTCCTTCCTCAAATACCATCCCAGTACGTTCTGGACTCGTAGGTGGAGTAATTTGCTCCTCTTTTACTTCTGCCAATGTCAATGGTGCAGTAACCGCAACCCCTGCCCACTCTCTTCTACTTGCTTCAGTTCTGGAATTTTCTCCATTACGCGTGCGAGCAGACTGCTTCGTCGGCGGTATGAATGGCATGATATCACTGATATCAGTTGACAGGATACCTTATAAAATTATTTTTCTTCTCTTCAACTGTTTATTAAAATTTGATTTGACACAACACAATGTTTAATCTCCCTATTCAGTACTTTCGTCGATTTCGAATTTAATAACAGACGACAACTAACGCGCAACTACAAAAACAACCAATAAAAGAGAGAAAAATACAGGAGGAATGTAGTAATCGAAACAAAACTTTCATTGGCCTTATTCCCTGCTAATGTTCACTGCTCAAAGTCTCAGCGCAGTGAACTCTTGAAATATCCTTTCGCGCGAATATTCAAAATATAGGTCACGCATGCACGCGCCATTTTTATGTGCATTTTTATTATTTTATTCACTTTACTGCATCACTGAAATGTTCAGTTACATAGTATGTATATGTATATATATCACTGTTTGCAAAACAACGCACACCATTTAGATGACACAAGTCGTACGAAAATCTGATAAAGAGTGAACTCTGTAATCATCAAAGCAACACTGGCAATCATGCCACAAAAGAATATAAAAAATGCAAAGAACACGTCTCCAAAATCTAATGTGGTCATTTGAGGATTATTGCTGATGCACGAGAGGGTCGTGTGACGTTTGTAGTTTTTCCAGTATCGACGAATGAATCCCCTTTCAAGGCCGAATATAATTCTGAGAAAACGAATGTCCAAAATACGTCAAAGAAATAGTGAATTTACGTATAGTTTTTCTAATAAAAATAATGATTTACCTGTAATTAAAAAGCTTCTCAAATTCAGAATCCTTTGGCACGTATAATGAGGAGTATGGTTGGAAGGAGAAGCTAGACAATTTGTCACAAATATAGGCATCTGCCGCTTTCGCCATGCCCCGGTTATCCGTAACGTTATTATTCTCTCCTAAATTCTCCCGAACGTAGTTTGTCATAAAGTCAGTCCACGTGATGACACATGCTTTCCCTGGATTTTTAATCAGTTCTGAGTAAACTTTATCGATTGAGCTGAATCTTACTTTGTGGAGATGCTCTGATGCCTTGTCACTGTTACTCAAGCCCTGTGTACAAGAATTCAGACAAATATATGTCATCGAAAAGGTAACCCTTAGATGAGACACACATTTTGTGTTATAGTCTACCTCAAGGACATCAAACGATGTATCACTTGAGAGGAGTAAATAAATCCGTTGTGTATGTGTCATTAAGTCTTCTAGAGATTTTATTGGTTTTGACGTATCATAAAGATTCGACACAATTTTTCCCGTGTAGGCTGTATAGCAAACGACACTGAACAAAAGACCTGTTATAAGTATTAACCGGAGAGAAGTGGAATTTGGGATTTTATACCAACCTATATTTTCCGTAAAAGAGATTAGTTAAAAAATCATTTAACGATAATAAATATCGAGATCAACAATTTACCCTGTTGACAGATTGCCGCAATGCACCACAACAGAGATTCAAAAGACACATCCAGCCTTTTCTCCAAACTTTGGCAGTCTGTTCCATCTTGAACCATTTCCTCTTCCTTGTTTTCCTCGTAACCTTCTTCTCGTTGACAATTTTGTAAGAATTTTGACTGCAATTGAAGGAATAGCTTGCAGCTTAAGAAAATCAGTGCCCAGGTGAACAGAAGCATTTGCCACATTTGAAGTGCGAAAGGTTTTCGATAAATATTTCTAACGGTGGTGCTCGCGGGTTGTAGAAAAATTGCGTGAACACTGGAAAAATCGGAAAAAATATTTAAATAGCTTCACACTTCTCCGAAAACGAGCTTATAGCCAAGAAGCCTACCCATCAAAAAACGTCGGATGAAGTGGTTGAGCAACCTTGGTTCTATTCTGAGTAATCCCCAAGTGGTAGAGGTTAATGATCAAATGTGTTGTTTTGGGACGTGAAAGAATTCTCAAAATAGTTATCTGTGTGATAGTCTATTTTCAAAGATTTCTCTCTACATAATTAAGTACAACTATAATTGTAGCGCTCCACTTGGAATTTTTCAGAAAATCTCAAACCTCTACTTGGTTTAATAGCAACTTACGAAAAATTTAATGCAGTTTGAAAATCCCGAAGTATGCTTACGCTCAGTCCAGACTGGAAAATTGTTTGTCCATGCTTCCCTTTTGCTAATTCGACTTCAAACTTGTTGTCATTCTTCATTTTCAAAAACGTCATTCTGCATTAATAACGCATCTGATAATATGCATAGTATTATGGGAAATACAGTTACCTCATCTGCTACATTAATAAATACAGCCGCCGACACTTCCAAAAGTTGAAGATTTTGTCGCCGCACAATTTTCGATTCCACATTGAAGAAAAACTGTGTCAAATTTAGCACACTTTCTTGATTTTCCAGGCGTTTAACGAACAATTTACTTTTGACGGAATATATTTCCGAAATCTCTAAACGAAGTGAGTTATTTTGCTCGCAACCGGAGACAATGTAAACATCGCTTTGTAAATCAAAAGGGAAATCTGATGAAAGACCTGGAATGCTCAAAATGTTCATTCCTGTAGCTGAACAGGATAGTATCATAATAAAAATTTGGCAATGTGTTTGTCTATCGGAGTTTTCGAAATATGATGCAATCTGAAACAAAGATAATTGTGTTTAGTTTAAAGATAATTTGATTACTCTAACGTGTATATTTCTATATTTTCTGATAGCTCACTATTTGTACTACATCCAGCAACTGCTCACTACTATTAGTGTAAAAAAGTAAATTGGTGACAACGCTAGAATGAAAACAACTGTCAACCACCGGTTTGACAACATTTTTCCAATCTCGGGTGATCATAACAAAAGAAATAGCCTGCGATCCTTGACTAAACAATTGTTTCCCGAAAGAGGCTAATAAAAATCAATAAAATAACAATGCAATCACTTTTTCGAAAGTTATATGCGTTTGATTGTAATGTCCTTTGATATGTTTCTTTTACTGTCGTTTTGAAAGTGAACAATAATGAAGTCCTCACTATTGTGAAGATCCTCGTTCCAAGTGAGCTGAGGTGAGGAAAAGCTGCCTATGGTAATTGTATGGTAATTTATTATTATGACCCATATTATTAGACGAAATAAGGGAATTAAAGGACTATGTATATAACGCGGTGGAGGCGAAAGTAAATGAGTTGGTAATATTTGCCCCGACATTATCTTTGTACGATGATACTTAAATAACTTAAACTTCAAAATCTTGTACTCCAGGATTGTATTGCTGCAACTTTCCCCGGTGTAGATGACGAACAAGGAAATATAAAGAATGTGTAGTAATTTACGTCAATTTTCCATTTATTAACAGAAAATCGTTCTGGAATTAACGATTAGGTACTATTTCACTATAGAACGTAATTTTGCAAGTTGCCAGCTTCACCCAGAAAATGTAAATTGCAACCTCTCATTTCCTTTTGTCATCTTGTGAAAGACTGATATGATATTCATCATAAGAATAAGATACGTGCATTTTTATGACTGACCTTATTATATGTATCTCGAATATTTTATTTTATATGCATCCAAAATTGTACGGATAGTAGGGTAGGAAATAAAACTCCAATGGAAGTCCCACACGACGGTGCGTGTTCCATATTTCATGCATGCATTCTTCAAATGGCAGGTTTTGTTATCCATGTTATTTTTATGAATGAAGGCGACAAAGTGCCTGTCATTCAGTTCGCACGACAGTCACTTTCGGCAATTATTATTGTACTTCCGATTTCACAACACTACTTTGTTATTATTTTTCTGCCAAGGTACTTTCTAATCAAATTTTACATCAGTGGTTAATGAAATTGGATTTATGAAGTGGCACTCATAAAGAGTTTTACAAATTATTGTTGGTTAAGGGGCAGTGGATAATTATATTTATACCCTAAGCATATATCTAAATGCACACAATAACATGACATAATTATGTTCTAGTTTGTGACAGATTAGTCTTGGGTACATTATATTGAAAGGAGCTTTCAGGTACATGTTGTTAATTAAACCTTCTCGAGGAATATCCGACGTTCAATCTTCCATACTGTTTAGTTTATGAACAAGATTTTATTTACATGGTTAACAATACAAACATTTTAATCCATCTGGCATTGTCTGTCTTAAGAAAAACTTTCGCTGAGTTACATTATTGAGCTTCAAGCCAAGATTGAATTCTGTAGCCAAACCCATTCCACCAATCAATACCTGTCTAGAATACTTTGCAGAGCTGACGTCAAAGACGTTTTCACTGGTTCTAACACATTTCCATTAGAGTCCATGAATTGTTGAAGCTATAAATGTTAAGGAAATTACAAACATCATTTTATACAATAAAAATATAATGGTCAGGCTTAATCAAATTTTTATCACTTGCTCCAAACCTCTTGAATATTTGCAGGCTCATTCCAGTAGCCACTCAGGGTAGGTAACTGTACTTGCAAAAATTGATGGAGATATTCGATTAGATATGAGGTTATCCTTCACAAACGCATAAACTAATGATCTCCCTTCTGGGTTCATCGCAATGCGAGTGAGAATTGCGGATGTATACTGCTCCAAATAATTTAACGACATATCTAACAGTCTAGAGAATAATTCGAAATAATGGAAATGTAATGAAAATTCTCATAATTTTTCTTTACCGCTAATTAATAATTAACTACCTTGTTAAAATTGTAGAATTTCTTGAACAAGCTAAGGCATGTAAAAGGAGAGTCTTTTGTGCATCGTTTCTCGCATCTTGAAACTTTTGCAGGATAAAGTCCCAATCATTACTGATTGTTGATTCAGCGATGGCTGCGCAGTACAAGGATGACTGCAAGTCAACTGGAAATCTATAAATTAGCCATAGATTTGTAGCACACATCCATAAATTCATTTTGTGTAAAAACTCATCACAAAAAATCCTGTGCATATATTATATAGGTATAGTACGGATTTATCTGTGAGTTTCTTTTCCACTCCGCTATCAACTCATTTGCGTATTCTACACAGCTCGGCATACTCAATTGACAAGCCATATCTAAAAGCTGAGCTCGGAGGATGACATTGATTCCACGTTCACCAGTGGCTTGTCTATCTCCAATGATAGTTAATGTTCCTTGGAAAAGAGGCAGAAAGTATTTCTACAGGGAAATAGTCATAATATTAAGATTAGATTCGTCTTTCCAATGATCCAATGTTTCATTCATACTTACCCTAAATCCTTCTAGTGCTCCACTTTTTTGAGTAAATTTGTTTAAAATAGGCTTCAAATGAGTTAAAACTGCAGTCCACACGTTCGAGCTAGACTCATACTGCAAATATCGAGTAAGCTCGAGCGTGGTTTCGATTGAAATGTAGTGCGCAGACGCGAGGTTGAAATAGTCATCAAATAGCTGACTGCGACTCGAAGAGCTAATGACAGAATGGTCATTTAGCAGCTGTTGTCCTAAAAGTTCAGTCAACTTGGAATCGTAAAGAACGCGGTAGTAACCTGGAAAAGGAGCATTTATAAGATCCTTTAATGATTTCATTTTTAAAGTATGCATTTTTAAGCATATATCTCTATTACCAGTTGCATCAGGATTGATCATGATCCATTTTGAGGTATCTAGCTCATTTCCAGAATAAATTAGCGTAGACACATTGTTGGGTATCCAAAGATCAGGAACTTTATTAGCATAAGTGGGATTTGCTGAAGACACAACTTTTACTGGAATCCACCAGGTTCCTTCAGCTTTTCTGGATGCTTTAGAGTTTGTCATGAATTTCTCTTGAGAAATATAAATTCTTTTTTGATCATAAACATCAACTCGTACAAGCGGAAATCCAGAAGTCAGAGTCCACTCAGTCATTACAACTGGAATAGTTGTTTCAAATGGTAAAAGATGAGTTGCATTTTGCATTTCTACGGCTTCTTGAATAGCTTGGAAAAAGTCATCTTGAAATGCAGATTTCCATTTCCTAATTTTTTAAGGAAGTTATAAAGTGCTAAGATACACTCTGAATCAAAACCTAAGAATAAAATGTATTTTGAGCATATCTCGGAGAAGGCTTGATCTATCTGGCTGATATTTAGCATGTGCATTTGTGCACCATTAAGGTTCAAGC
>JAHZNA010001495.1:0-11279 GCA_027743935.1 Sinodicranocentrus sp. ZH6
CAAAAAATGAGTAGGCAAGGAGACTCAGTCCTCCAGTTTATAAATGCGCGTTTTATGCTTAATCACAAAAATTCCAATCCAAAGCTTATCCTCTTTAATTTTATATCGATTATTTAACTCCTGGTGAAGTATTGATACGATTGATGTATAGCGACCTTTTCAACTTGAAGCTCGGTCCAGAATTTTTTCCGTTCCTTAAGAAGAGATAGCAAGCGGGCGTTTGTGGTCTTCACTACAAAATTTTAATATGGGTTTTTCCTAACTCGGCCCGCTTGCGACAAACTCTCCAAAAACGGATTTTTTAAATTTATATTTTCAGTTTGAATAGGAATGTAAACTCTTCCATGAACAGGCAGCTTGCGTCGGTTATGAATACTCATAAATAACTGACATGAACTAAACTATGACTGGCGAGTTATTCGCACTCTACGTTGATAAATTAATCGGGCGAAATATAAGAGCATGGCAAAATTAATTAAGTTGTTATGATAAATTACTGTGATTGATTGAATCGAGTTGAGTCTGTAATTAATTGCGGGAAGTAAGTGACTATCATTGTGTACAAAAGAAAACCCTCTCTCCTCTCTATTCCTTTCGATTACGAATATTGGAGGAGGACTTGTTTAACGCTGAAAAGAGATGTTACGTGACACCTTCTGTTATGACCATACATACATCTATAATTATTTAACATGTTTTCTTTGGAAAAGATTATCCGAGAAGCAGAAAGGTCAACAGTTGGGGCAAATGGCTTGTGGCTACTGATATGCAAGAAAAAAACTTTTTTTAATGACTAATAATGATATAACAGGCTTTTTATTCCTTTTAACCATTTCAGAGTAAGTTTTGACGCACTAAATGGCAATATTCGCTTTAAGAGAAGTTTCTAATGGCATGTGTTCCTCGAAATGGTCTCTGACGACCATTTGATTATTTGCATCCTAACCTAATCCTCTGCTTCGTTAAGCAAATCAGAAATTAACTTTGTCAAATTATGCGGCGTAATGGACTGAAAAAATGTCAAAGATGTTCAGGAAGTTGTTTATCTTGCCAATCATTTTTAACGCACTGACAGATCACGTCCCCAGTACAGTCCACATGTATTAGTAGTATCACATCCACCCACATCATGAATGTGAGGAAACCTGCTGCGACATAAATATTTCTAATGACATTCCAGTAATTTCCCTGCTCCATTGTAATTTAATCCATTTCCATAAACGTTGACCGACGACTGAACGAGCCTAACAAAACATTTCCATTTCTTAATTTGTAGGACACTTTGTTGTTGTCCGTCTAGTATGGCTAAGGATAATTTGCTCTTTGATTTGATCGTTTCATATATTAGCGATTATTCACACATCACAACATTCACAGCAAAAACAGTATGTAAATTTGTAAATGTATATGCCTATCTAGTCTTTGCTGCAATAATGCTAAGCTAAACAGCAAATTAGGGTAAATGTGCACGAAAGCTGCCTGATAATGCCAGCTTCTGATATTTCTGTTATATCTTTTAACTATCAACAAGACTACATACATAATCTTAATAATCACATACGATTGACTGCACGGGTTCGTAATTTGGACGAAGAAAAACTCTAAAGGACAATTACTTTGAAATTAAAATGCATGATATGATATAAGTATCAAATAACTTGGCAAAATTTTCTTTGTACACACTATAAAGCTTTTATAGTTGATAGTGGTTTAGGGGTTTTATAACTCTGTCGCTCTATCACTCGTAAAAATAATTGCCAGCAAAATAATAAAGGCATAAAAAGGCAATCGTGCACGATGAACTTTTTGATAATTACGAAAATTTACGATGCATGTTTAGTCGGCGTGGTTTTACAGTGCATTTTATTTAGACAAACATCTTTTTGGCTTCTGACGTTCGGTTTTGACCTAAAATCTGGAGTGTTAAGTTAACTCGTCGTCAACATGTCAACCATTTGATTTCTTGCAATAAGTCAACCGAATTTGTTTATATGTAAATTTCTGTTAAAAATGAAGAGGATGGGGACGCTGGTGTGTAATAAATGAGTTGTTTGTAGTTTATCAATGATGTGAGATCATAATCTATCAGATTTGATTTATAAATACGTGTTGATCCTCACCGACAGACTGAAGCATGAATGACACCATTGACACCCAAGACACAAGCAAGACTAAGACTCGTTGTAGTCTTCTAAGTCAGAGTCTGAATTAAAATACTATTTTTGCAATTGTAAAAAAAGTTAATGTGAACAGCTTACAGATGATTTGTTGCGATAAATCACGCTGTAAGACGTTGAATGAAGGACGGTTACATAGATCCATACTTTTACACAAATACAAGTTATGAAATTGAACATTTATCTGTCTAATTTTCAATGTCCAGGCGCATGTGTTATGATTTTATGATTCAAATATAATTTTACGCCAAATGCTGGTATTCATGACGTGACAAGTTAAACCTTTTGCCCCACTAAACTTGTGACTCGTTCGTGGTGGTGAGCATTTTAATTGTGGTTTCAGGTTTCACATTCAAACAGAATTTCACCAAAATAAGCAGCCAGCGATTTTCTTGCTCGCTGGCTGCTGATTGGAAATTCGTCTTTAAAAGTTATCTATTTGATGATATTCCCATAACTGAGCTGAAGGAGACTGACACTGAACTGACTAAACGGTTGAGGTTTTGAGCAAAAATAATTACACGGAAAATGATCAAGTACTCTTTGCAAGTTTTAGAGGTTTTCTACAACTTGACTGTTTGACCAGCAATCAAGCAGTCCACGTTATAGTTAAAAATTATTTGAGTACTTTGATCGCTCTTACAGTTGACAGTTCATTGGACCACTTGATATATTCCATGACAGAGCAGAGGTCCAATCCAAAGTCCTCCCTCCGTGTATCTGTTACCAAATGCATGAATGACATTCTTCGAGAAGAGAATTTGGATATTGAGATGATTATAGTTATAACTGATAAGGTGATAACTGCTACGTACGTCCTAAAATAATAATCGTCAGTATCGAAATAAAATTGAACTAAGTCCATTATTGGCCCAGTCTCTTGTGGAATCTAAGAATGTCTTATTTGGCGCAGACCGATAGACTAGTCTGGTAATCAGCACTTTTTTCGCACCATTAAATACATAGATGAAAACCATTAATCTGTTTTTTTTAAAGTGATCTTGCCTCCGCATGAAATTTGCCTTTCTTCCTGCTTGTGCTTCACATGCAAGCTGAATGCTCACAAGATTTTTTTAAGACCAGGATTACTTTAGCTGATAAAAATTATCACCGATGTCAGCCGTCAGCTTGAACGAAGCAGATGGAGTCCGAGCGAATATGTATAACATGCGGATATCATCCATGATGACTCATTTTCAAAGTATCGTAATTATAATGAACTTTCAACCAGACTAAGAACGGACATGACCGCTGTCTTGCCACGAACCAAATTTCTTACTCAACTATTTGTGGCTTTTGTTGGCAACTTCTCGTGTTGTGCGTTGTGCCTAGTGTGATCGTCATAATTGTTAGTGTAATTAATTGTATGGTATATTCAGTCCAACGATTCTCTCCACCTTCAGTGATATTCTTTTCTGCATATATGATATTGGAAGCCACCATTGCAATTAGTGAGTTGTTATAGATTCCGAGGGTGCAACGATTTTAGACTTGGGGTTTTAATTGAAGATTGTTACAAAACCGAAATTGCATGAAATGTTGTCCTTAATTTTTATCCCTTCCATTTAAATTCAAAAGTAGTCGTGGATACTATTTCAGTTTTGTGGAAGAAACTTTTCATCACATATTTCAGATGGAGGGGGTAATTCTAACAAGGGCGTGATGGCGTGTGGCGTGATATATCTCTAGATAGTTAGTTGAATATCTTTGATTGCAATTGAATTCCCACGTCTAGTTGTTCATCGTAATGGCTGGCTGTACCTGACACCTGCTGTACTCAATTCCATTCAGTAGATTCGGTTAAAAAGAGATAAATCGAAAATGATAGCATTCCCCGTTTAAGTTATCGAATGATGATCGAAAATAGATGTGAGCAAAATGCGATGTACACAAGGCAACTACAACAGTATTATTTAGTATTCCAAACATTCCAATGAACATTTGAAATAGCATTTTTTTGTTTGTATAAAGTACATACAACCTTAAAATAAAATAAGGAAGAATTATAGACGGAGCGAGCTCGGTTCAAAATAGTGACAAAACGATATTGTTTGTAGAAATTTTTGAAAAATCAGTCATTTAAAATACGAAGTTACCGAGTGAAGGAAATCCAGGTTTCTACATACAGTTTCCCTCTATGCATTCCTATGGGACCAATCAAAACTGTAAAACTGTTCAATGTAGCTTGTGCTGGGAAAATTTACGGTAAATGATAAGTGTCAAAGAATTTAAGAAAACGACGTGACCTTTGACCTCAATTTGCTCGTGCTCTGAACTGAATTTAGTCCTGAGGATTAGATGTCGATTGCATCAAACAGAAGTTCAAAATTCGAACTCTGAGCTGAGATATTTCGGTCATAACGGATAAACGGAGGGGGTTCGGTAGCATCGTATACAGCTTATATGGCAAAGCCCAAGCTAAATAAATGACCATAAAATAACATTCTTCATTTCCATTTCATTCTTTATGAACATTTACCAAGCGTGAAGGTGTGCAATCGCGAGGAAGGTAAACTATGTTGTTTCCACAGAATTCAAATTCTCTCTCTCTAGGTATATCTCTCTAGAAGAGCAACTCCAATACAAAAGATAGGGATGAAGTTGTGACCAAAAATTAATTAGATTTCGAAGTTTGGGTGTACCGTGATCTCGTTGATGACCGAAACACATTAAATTTTATACATATTCGAACGGTTTTAAAGCTAAGTGTGCGTACTGTACTTATCAACATCCTCAATCAGACCCGACCCGATATGCTTACACAATAAAATAAAGCTAGGATTGTGCAGATACACACTAAATCCCAGTGAAATTGCTTGTTAAGTTAACAATAACAATATGCAGCGTTAGCTTGTCTCAAGAAGTCCAGCCAGCCAGTGATCTGGTGCCTTTTTACACTAACGGACACCCTATGAAAAAAAAATTATGTTGAACAAAGCTATTATAACTAGTATTATATCATCTAAATAAGAAATAAAACTAATACCTGAATAAGTTTATTTGATCGCATTTTGTGTATAAGTCTACAGCGCACGTTAGGGGCATTTTGCTCATCGCTATTACAACGATTTTCTAATTTTAATGAAGATCTGGGCCCAATTTCATCGTAGAAATGCAGAATGCGGAATCCGCATATAATGTATTTTGTCCACTTGCCAAAATTTTAGTACATTATCTACGATGAAATTGGGCACTGGGATTGTTTTTATCGTAGAAATGCGGAAATGCAGAATCCGCATTTAATGTATTTTCCCCATTTAAAATTGTTTCTTTGACGACTAAAATTTTGGTAAAGAAGTAAAATACATTGAATGCAGAATCTGCATTTCTACGATGAAAACAATCCCTGATATTCAATGTAGAGACAAAAGCGAATGGAAGTTAAAATTGTACGTATTTTTATTACTTATTCGTCGGGAAGGAAATACCGGTACGAGTTCGACAATCACTAAATATTGGCTACGTAGCATATGCTTTAGTTGTTTCTGCTTCATTCATCTCGTTTCGATCTATTTGTTTATTTGTGTATTTTTTTATTGGGACTTATTTTTATAGAAACCAATGAACGATAAGGATAAGGCATTACCATAGAATAAGAATCAACTAGAAGCCAGATAGACTGATTTCCTAATGTAATAAATTTTAAGGCCCTGTGATTCTCGCGTTTGTATCAAGCCAGCCAGGATGGGAAAAATGCATGTAAATTTTTAGTAGTTCGGGAAACAGCGTTCGGCTTGATATCTAATGTGCAGTCACAGGGAAAATCAGACAATCTCATTCTATCGAACCTCTTGTTATTTATCATACCTCCATGGGCATTACAATACAACGCCAAAAATAATATGTACTCTACCAATTTGTTATACTTAATCTTAATCTTATGCAATATGCTCACTAGACTAGTTGTTGTGTGGTCTGGGCAACTAACTTGTGACGCAAACAGCTAATAATCAGAGAATAATATCCTGTAGACGTCGATATATATGAAATGTGTTATATATGTTGACATAGTCCTAATAAAATACATGACAGTATTTATATAACCACCCACGATTCACGACGTCACGACAATGGGATTTTCACAGCTTGAGTCAAAGAAGTAAAATGAAACGAGTATTTTGGAATGTGAAGCGTCTCATCCTGCCCTACACTCTGTATTATAGATTAGCTGCTGCTGAATTCTGTCCTCCTATCCCGTATCTTAGTTTAGATCAAACTAACATAACACCAGCAGCCGTTGGCCGCCCTTTTGAACCGTTTAATTTATAAACATTGAATTACACGCAAGGCAAGTCACGAACATTTTGGTTGACACTTAATTACACATCTCGCTCTTTTCACACTTATAAGCTTGGTCAGAATGTAGCAATAATACAGGAATTTGGTAAGAGAAATCGTGGGAAAATAGATGAGGATAACTGCCTTTCTCCTCCACAACAACCCACGCAGAAGAAGGGAAGCGTTCGCTTTGCTTATACTTCCTTTCATACTCGTATCAGTCGTATCCTTATAATTTCATATGTGAGAAAGTTTGTTCGAACCGCAGTATGCATGCAAGTTTTAATATCCCACAGATTTGGTAAGTCTACATGGTGGAAACCCATAA
Organism: Sinodicranocentrus sp. ZH6; assembly: GCA_027743935.1. NCBI lineage: Eukaryota > Metazoa > Arthropoda > Collembola > Entomobryomorpha > Entomobryidae > Sinodicranocentrus > Sinodicranocentrus sp. ZH6. Next base: position 6,784 of record JAHZNA010001495.1, read on the forward strand.
TGAGCAATTGAATTGTATTTTAGTATGGAATATTTGGAATACATATTCGCGACAAAATGACTTCCAAGAAATATATGCTGTATAATTCTGAACATAAAAGACCCACACACACAACCCATCAATCACTTACCAAACTCATTCATTAGTTTGCACATGCATAGTGGCATTCAAATAGGTATTACTTTAATGAGCTTCATTAAGCTAATTTGTGTTGCCTTGATCTTAGCCTTTGCATTATGTATGTTTTAAATAATGTTCACCGTTCCAATTTGTCGTTTCTGATGTTTGCCTTTGTCAAAAGTACTTTCACTGTGCTTGTGCTTACGTTTCATGATAATTATAACGTATAAAATGCATGCATACAGCTTGTTTACTAGTGATCTGTTCTATACGGCATATATGGACGGATAGTAAATATGGAAACAGCTTGAAAACATTTTCTAGCCGATTTGGCATTTCATGCAAAAAAAGAATTTGTGAAAACTAGCAAATGGAATAAGAATCAAATTGGTTTTACCTTTAGTTTTGTCAGGGGGAGACAAAAGTGGGTGAAAATAGAACGATTATCAGATGAATAGAGTTTTGGAAAGTGGTTTTCACACAAACTTTATAACAACACCCCAAAAGTGAAAGTCAGCCGTGATCAGCCAAGTAAAGGAGAAAACTTTCTAACTTGTTGCTGTAGTTGGTTTGTTCGCTCAGGCTTGCAACTAACTTGTTGAGTGAGAGGGTGAAATTTGGGCTGATGTTAGAAAAAACGAGCTTTGTGTTATGTATCGTTTGATTGGATCCTGTGTGGTTGTAGCCGCTAAATCGCAGTGAGTCTTCAGCTCTTACTTGTAGCTAAATGGTTCATGTTGGTACGAGACGGAAACCTTTTATAGAAATTCCAGGATCACGAAAAATCTCTTTTCTGCACCCACATCAACATCTCCCTTCTTCCCTGCTTTGGGTGTTGTGTCGTTTGTGAGGCTTTACCGAAAGTACGTGCGAATGTACCACAATAGCCTACATAGTGAAGTTATGAGCAATATACTGAAAGTAATAGACAGTGTCAGTTAGTTGGTAGAACACAACGTTATCGAGAGGAAAATCCCAAAGAATTCCACGTATGTATGCCAACGCCAAGCTACCTTTATATCGGCACGTATAATACTTGGCGTAATTCCGAATACTTGATGTTAACTCCACGTTTATCATTGAGCAGATGAGGAACTTTGTTTAAATAAGCTGCACAATGAAAATTTTATTGTGATACATCACACACGGCTAACTGTCCACCACGGGTGACTGGATCATGTATGGGTAAGCATTAAATTCCTATATTAGCATAGTGTGTGTAATGAAATGAGTAATCTGATGTGATTTGCTTGCTTTGTCATTTGTCATTTATAGGCATTTTTGCGACATGACTTTTTCAATTTTAGGAGCAAAAAATAATTAACCGCCAATTAAATATTTTACTTTGATATATACATATTTATGAGGATGGATCACGCAAACAACGAAGAATAAGTCTTAAGAAAATATAACTACACTACAACTACATCAGTGGAATTTTCTGATGAAACGTACGCATGAAAACTTGCGAAAAATGGGTATTCCCTAGCTATGTGTACATAAAAAAGGTCTGCAAATAAAGATTAATATTATTATTATATACACATAACAGGACCTGGACGGTTGAATAACAACAGTGCGTCAAGATGAATGGAATGTTGTTATCGAAGTCATGGGAATTATATGCATATTTAGATCGTTCCGGATTGAACTTTTGTCACCCTCTTTTCAATCAACCTAAGCCATGCATTAAACTGCGTAGATAAATTTAGTTTGTGAAGACTGCATGGAGAGACAATAAGTTCCTTCCGTATTTTGGTAAATAAGCAAATAAGATTACATGGATGGGTTTATCAGGAAAAAGATTAAGTTAGCAAAGCTTCCTGTTTTTACACAATAGTGCGAATGAATGATATGTGAGGATATGCGAACGGGGTTACAGAATTTTGATATGGCAAGCAAGCTTATTGCACAGACGTAGTATGAAATTTGTTCCGGTTTGTTATAACAGGTACAAATAAACATTACATCTTACGTTTGAACGTTGTATGTAGCGTCAAGTCTAAGGTATATCTGTAATGAGTGGTCAGTGTCAGTACTACAAAAGTTCAAGAAGTTGGTAGAGGTTCAGGTTAGGATTTCATGAGGTGGAGATTCAACACACAAGCCATGATCAAGACTTTATATTAGTCACTATTCATATATATCCTACACTACAGCTTCCAGATTTCCTCTCTCAGTGAACAAGTTCAAGAACATGATCTACAGCAAAAAAAGGCTTACAATAAAAAAGTGAATGAATCTTGGCATGTACATGTGGTTGAATGTTGACTCTACGCGTTTGGCGTTTAATAAAATAACACATTGGTAAAACTGCAGCCAAAACTAATCTGGAGGAGCGGCCGTCTGTATGCACACATGTATCAGAGTATAATCTTATCAAATAAAATATAAAAAGTCTGGTGGCTGGAGACTGTGATATTGTTTGATACAAATGTTTCTCAAAAATAACATGCATGAGCATATATTATTCTATATCTACAATAACCAGAATATAGTTTAATGAATTTTCGTCACTGGGTCAATCAAAACCAAATAAAATCCACGAGAGAAAAAACAGCAAATAGATAGAACGACATTGATAATCTTCGTTTTGATGAATTGATTACTTCCTACATTCCACTAAATATGATCTTTTCTGGCTAAGCTTTATATGCCCATCGCATATAAAAGTGAGATTATCATCTTTCCTGTAAATCATTACGTATCATTCCTCATTCACTCACACATACACTCCCCTAACTTTTTCTTGTTATGCAACTCCCATTGCACATATCAGCAAGCAACCCGATAAGACAACCTGATCTGATAAGTTCATTTTTTTATAACTAAAAAATTCGATTGATATTTAAAAACTGAAAGTACGGTTTCTAAATGAAAAATCACTCGTTTTTATCGCTGACAAGCACAAGCTTAGATAAAATTTGAAAAAACGACAACCCGTTTCGTATCTGAAGTAGTAAGGTTGAGGTAAATGATGTTCACATTCACGACAGTTCCATTCCATAAGGTCAGACGAAATGAATAAAATGACTATCTTGCTTTGAATAGCTTGTACATTTTCCAAGTCTCAATACTCTCAATTTAGCATCTTTACGTATTAAAATCCTACGATATTATTTTATCCTAATCCTGGAATCTTCCAACTTGGAGCTTAGAAGACGTAAACAAACAAAAAAGGCTGATTGACCCAAACCCACTGGGTCACTAATAAAGCAAATCCCCAGTATATATCAATATTTAATTCTCCAATATAAACCATAACAGAGCCAAACACAAAAAGAGGGAGATATATAGGTCAGATTAAGAATAACTTTTATATTTTGTCAAGCACGCCAATCCCGTTACATCCAATTGAATAAGGACTTGAACGAGCTGCCACTGGAGCAACTGTGTTTGACATGTGAGCGATAGATTTTTTGTTTTCAAATTCGTGATCCCAAGAAAAGAAGAAACAAAGTCGCATATTGCGGTTGAATCCAGAGCGAAACGCAGTTTTGTGACCCCGTTTTTATATTATGCATGATATAACTTGTATTTCATCTTACATTTCCATCTTTAGCTCTGTTTTGATTCAAAATTGAAAAAAAAAACTTGTTAATGAGGAAGAGGCAAAGTGAATGAAAAGAATTTAAACGGTATGTATGGCCTTGGGGAAAGGCTATAATTTCGTGCCGTGCAAGGGTTGAGATACAAAATACATTGTTGCTTGCACATGTATGACTATGACTTATTTTTTGAGCATGAAATTATGAGATGAATATTTAATCCGATTTTGCATGTGTGAATTGGAATGATTTAATCCCTTCCCGCTTTGTAATTTATCTACTCGATATCTTACCTAATTGAGGAATACGACATATTTTAAGCTTCTTGCTGATAATTCCAAGTGTCTGACCTTCATTACATAGTTGTATTTGTATGTCCATAACTATATGCAAAACTAACGTAACAGTCTTTGGGTTGATTTGTGTCGCGCTTTTTAAAGGTCATCCACTTTATTTCCTTTTTGGAGCTCATCTACAATGTGCAGTACAAACATCACAATCACAATAGTTGGACAAGCCGAGGCTGAGGTTCGCCCATCACATTTCCCTTAACAATAATTGGAATATAGTTCCTCGTTCCTGGTGATAGATGTAAAATACTTATGCACGAAGAATACGTAATACGATACGAATGTACATACTTACGAAGCAATAAGTCAGTAAATAGTAAATACTGCTGATGTTGACTATGATATGATGGCTTTACATACACTTGAGGTTTCATATTTTCATGGAGTTTCATAAAATACTCAATATACTATACTGCCTTTCATCTTTCTACCACATGAGTTTGATAAACGTCCATAATAAATATCAAAGCATAATATG
>JAHZNA010001496.1:3571-13827 GCA_027743935.1 Sinodicranocentrus sp. ZH6
GCATAAGAAATCGCATGATGTTTGGCTAACGTGAGAAGGGAAATTTTCGCTTCTTCCAAACCTTGCTCCCGCTCATTTAAAGAGAATCCTTTATTCAAAACTAAATTTTCCTGAATGGTTAACTTCTCATCGGCGTAATAGCACTTGGGATAAATGTCCATTAGCTCCTCTTGTCTTTTAAAAGAAAAAAACACATTAGCTCATCAGCTCATACTTTTCTTAAATAAATTAAAAACTATTAATTACCCCCTTCCTTTGCACAGTTTTGTGGCGGCTGGAACATACTCCATAAAAAATGCAGCTTCCTTCTCAAACGCTTTTAAATCACTTATCATCTCATTCTGGGAAGGAACTCTGGTCTCCTGCTTCACAAACAAGTTGAGCTGAGGAAGATCCTTGTTTGAAAACTTCACCGTGACATACACAATCTCACTTAGCATCCCATCTCGTAGTCCTGGATCGTTTACAAGGATTTCAGAAACTGGCTCAGTGATCCCATTATGGAGTAGAATTTCCTTGTATTTCAATTCCCGTTCTTGTCTATTAGTATCCAACTTTGAATCAACACAAGTTGCCATTTTATCAACAAAGTAAATTTAAATGGAAAGGGAAACGTAATTCATGTCATTCTCAACTCAACTCTTTCTCTGCTTGGGCACAACTGCTGCTGCTCCTCTTATTAAAGAAAATTTATAAGCAAGCCCAATTATTCTAACTCAAGTGGCTCGTTTGGCATAATGTGGATAGTCTGCACATGTTACAAAGTCGCATTACCTAATTACCTTTTCATGCTGACATCAAAGAGAGAATTGTTATCCGCTGAGTTTTCCTATGCATGTCGATGTCGTCCTTGAATACACATTGTCAATAGACAAAATACAAGGTCAAATTCATCTTACATACTAAAGCAATATTATTCTCCCTCTGGACAGAGCTGGAATCAACAAAAAAAAACAAGCAAATAAGTCCACAAGTAAATCAAACCAGTGCCGTCAGAGGAGAATATCACTAGAAAGATAGGATAGTATAGTATGAGCATATCTTTGTTTCATACCGACTCAATGTCAAAATTGAGAGCTCCGTGTTAAACTTGATGGACAAATATTGAAAATATATTGACGTGATGTGATTGACAAAATCACTTTATTTCTTGTTTTTTCTCTTTGCTCAGATAGCGCGATCTCGGATCTCGGTATTCATTGAATCAATTATTAATTTGAGATGTTCTTGTCAATCTCAAGTTTCATCAATGATAAGCTTGTCTCCCAGTTGAAATTAGTTATATACTCACCTTGTTCCACTGCTCATACTAAAAGCTAAGCTAAATGTGTATCACGTTTGGAGAAAAAGGTGAGGTGAAGTGAGTTCCAAAAAAACTCAAGTGCTTCAGTTCAGATAGAGCATAGTCAGATGAAAATGAGGATTAATTAAGATGCGTTAACAAGCCAGAAATTATTAATGTATCTTATTCGTTTATTTAAAACTGCGAGAAGAATCTTCTCTTGTCAATGCATTAAAATTTGACACATTTCAAGATTTCGCATAACCCGCAAAAGCAACAATTAGTCTAAAACTAACTGATTATATTCATTGACAACAATGACCACGGTTTTCGCAGCATCTTCCCCCTTCTCAGGATTCTCCCCAATCCACTTTTTAACTACTTGGTCCACCAAAACGTGAAAATCGCCGAAGTCATCCATCCCCTTTAGATCGATATCTTTCAAAATGTCCATGCCTGGTCCGACGGCGATAGAAAAGCCAAACCAAAAACCGAATTTGAACTTTTTCCGGAATTCAAGATAAAGCTCCTAAAAAAATTTAATGTATAAAAATTAAGTAATTTTAAAGGCATTTATAATAAAGGATTTTTAAAAAAACCTAAACATACTTCAAATGTTAACTCTATTGCATGCCCTAAATCTGCCCCAACTTTTATTAAATTTTCCAGATAAAAGTTTAGCAGTTCATTGAGGTGTTTTTGTCTCACTTCAGGATTCACACTGCAAAAGATAAATAGTGCTAGATCTAGCGCTACAGAAGTATAAACGACAATCTAAAAGTAAGACAATGCCTCAATTACCAAACTTATTTTAATTCAATTCAAATCATAGTTAAATTTAAATACAATTAACTCACCTGGAAGTCTATTGCTTTATGCTTTAAAATTTTGCCAGTGTCCTTGTCCTTCAAAAACATCACGTTATTGTTCCAATAGTCGCTAAAACAATAACCATCAAAATAGTCATTGAATTTAATTCTGTAAAAATTAACCACAAATTACAGAATAAATACCCGTGATTTAAAACCAAAATATCTTCAGGATTGAAAACCAACGAAGATTTCATGGAATCTTCAAAAAATCCATTTTTCTCCACACTCTTCAACTTTTCCAAAGCTTTCTCCCATCCCTCCACCTTATAGATCTATTTTTTAAAAAAATTAAATAAAAAGTCATCTAAAAAGGAATAATTTAAAATGTGATTTTCGAACCTCCAACATTTTCACGTTATTTCTGAACCCATTGATAATCATCGGCTCAAACGTTGTTATCATTGCAGGATCAAGGTAAGACTCAAAACCGAATACAGGAAATTTTTCCAAAAATCTCTTCCCCCCTCCGCAATCTTTTACCATTGCATAGGAAATCGCATGATGCTTGGCTAGCGTGACAAGTGAAGCTTTCGTTTCTTCCAGCCCTTGCAAACCTTCATTTAGAGAGAAGCCATGGTTCAAAACTAAATTCTCCATAACGGTCATATTCTCACTGGCGTAGTAGCACTTTGGATAAATGTCCATCAACTCTTCTTGCCTTTAACCATTGGCACAAACAATAGAAGTTCATTAAATTTAAATTAAAAAAAATATAGTAAATAGTTTACTCACCCCTTTTCCTTGCACAGTTTTGTTGCCGCTGGAACATACTCCATGAAAAATGCAGATTCCTTCTCAAACGCTTTTAGAGCTTTTATCACCTCATTATGAGAAGGAACTCCTGTCTCCGTCTTCACAAATAGGTTGAGCTGAGGAAGATCCTTGTTTAAAAATTTCACCGTGACATAAGAAATCTCACTCATCATCCCTTCCCGTAATCCTGGATCTTTGACTAGGATTTCGGAAACTGGCTCAGTGATCCCATTTTGGAGTAGGATTTCCTTGTATTTTAATTCCCGTTCTTGTTTATTAGTATCCAACTTTGGATCTTCACTGTTTGCCATTTTAGTAGGGCTTTTTATCACTGTTTCCTAATTTTTTTCTAAATAAAATTTAACGGATAGAAATGCGATTCTTTTTCCTTATGCACTTGTTATCTGCTTGAACACAACTGCAGCTTTTACTAAAGAAAAGATACAAGTTTACCTGGCTATATCGTAACTCAAGTGGTTCACTTGTATGGTCAGGGCAGGGCATGGTAAAAATAATTATATGCACTTGTTATCTGCTTGAACACAACTGCAGCTTTTACTAAAGAAAAGATACAAGTTTACCTGGCTATATCGTAACTCAAGTGGTTCACTTGTGTGGTCAGGGCATGGTAAAAATATATTACATATTACCTTTCCATGCTAACATCAAAGAGAGAATTTTTATTCAGTGTGTTTTCAGATGTCCTCGTCCATGAATACTCCCTCATGGATGAAGCTGGAATAAGTGCAAAAAGTATGGAGCTTAAATAAGTCAAATATGTACTGACACAGCAGAAAATAATGGCATTTGAAAGATGTGATGTGACTCTGAGCATAACTTTGTTCCATTCTGATTCTGTGTCAAAATTGAGCATTCCGTGTTAAACTTGATGTACAAATATTGAAATAAACTGACGTGATGTGACTGACAAAAGCACTTTGCTTTTTTCTCATTGCTCAGATAACGCAATGCTGACGGTGACGGCATTTATTGAATCAACAATTTAGTTTGGTTGTTCATGTCAATCTCAAGTATTATCAATGGTAAGCTCAGATGAGGTAATGAGCCAGGAATTATTAATTATTTTTATATCTTGTTTATTTCTATCAAAATTCATCTTTTAAAAAGCCGGAAAAGCAACAATTAGTCTAAAACTAACTGATTATATTCATTGACAACATTGACCACGGTTTTTGCAGCATCTTCCCCCTTCTCAGGATTATCCTCAATCCACTTTTTAACTAATTGGTCGGCCAACACGTGAAAGTCGCCGAAGTCATCCATCCCCTTTAGATCGATATCTTTCAAAACGTCCATGCCTGGTCCGATGGTGATACAAAAGCCAAACCAAAAGCCGAATTTGAACTTTTTCCGGAATTCAAGATACAGCTCCTGAAAAAGTTTTAGTGCATAAAAATTGAGTAATTTTAATCGCATTTGTTATAGAGGATTTTTTAAACACTGGACCTACTTCAAATGTTAACTCTATCGGGTGACCTAAATCTGCCCCAACTGTTTTCAAAGTTTCTAGATAAATGTTAAGCAGGTCATTAAGGTGCTTTTGTCTCACTTCAGGATTCACACTGGTAAAGATAAACAGGGCTAGATCTAGCGCGACAGAGGTATAAACGACAAGCTAAAAAGTAAGGCAAGGCTACAATTACCATATTTATTTAAATTCGAATTAAATGTAGTTATCTAATTGTAAAATTAATTAAGTTACCTGGAGGTCAATCGTTTTATTTTTTAAAATTTTGCCAGTTGCCTTGTCCTTCAAAAACATCACGTTGTTGTTCCAATAGTCGCTAAAACAGTAATCATTTAATTTATTAATTTTAATTCAGAATTAAACAATCATTTTTTTAAAAATACCCATGATTTAAAACCAAAATATCCTCTGGATTGAAAACCAATGAAGATTTCATTCCATCTTCGAAAAATCCATTTTTCTCAATAGACTTCAACCGCTCTAGCACTTTATCCTTTCCTTCTACATCATTGCCCTTTTTTATGAACAAAACACATTAAAATAGTGAGCTCAACAGGAACAATTTAAAATGTGATTTTTCGAACCTCCAAAAATTTCACGTTATTCCTGAACCCGTTTACAATCATCGGCTTAAACGTTGTTATCATTGCAGGATCAAGGTAAGACTCAAATTCGAATACTGGAAATTTTTCCAAAAATCCCTTACCCCCTCCACATTCTTCAATTATGGCACGAGAAATTGCATGATGTTTGGCTAACGTGACAAGCGAAGATTTTGCTTCTTCCAGCCCTTGCAAGCCCTCATTTAAAGAGAAGCCATTGTTCAAAACTAAATTCTCTAGAACAATTAGCTTATCATCGGCGTAATAGCACTTGGGATAAATGTCCATCAACTCCTCTTGTCTTTTAAAAGAAAAGAAAATTCACATGAGGATTCATCAATTTCATTATTTTTGTTCCTAAATTAGAATATTTTCGCTACCCTTTTTCCCTGCACAGTTTCGTTGCGACTGGAACATACTCCATGAAAAATAGAGCCTCCTTCTCGAACCCTTTTACAGCCCTTATCACCTCATTATGAGAAGGAACAACTGTCTCCTGCTTGACAAACAAGTTGAGCTGAGGTACATCCTCCTTTTGAAATTTCACAGTGACATAAGAGATCTCACTCATCATCCCTTCCCGTAATCCTGGATCTTTAACAAGGATTTCGGAAACTGGCTCAGTGATCCCATTTTGAAGTAGGATTTCCTTGTATTTCAACTCCTTTTCTGGTTTAAGCTCACAATTTTCCATTTTGACACTTTCAATATTCTACCACTTTTTGCAGTCACTTACTTTCGGTAAAATTTCAATAAGGAGGAAAGCCTAATTTGTGTCGTTCCGAACTCCTTCTCTGCTTCACAACAACTGAGCTATTCATATGTTCAAGTGTGTCCAATATAATTCTTCCAACTCAAGTGGTTCATCTTCCTCTACTATGGTGTGTTGTGTGGTGGATATTCTGCACATGTTAAAAAATTCCACAAACCTTTCCATACCGAAATCATGAAGAGAACTTGTATGCATTGTCGTGCTTCAATGTGCTCGTCCTCGTCCTTGAATATTATACCGAGAAAAAAAAACACGCAAGCAAGGTTAAATTCATCCCACAAATTGAAGCACAATTTCTCTCCCGTGCATAATACTGGAATAAGAGAAGGAAAAAATACTACAGTGTAACCAACAGAGCTCAAGCAAGCCAGACGAATCAATACAAGCAAGTATACGAATAGTAGGAAGCACAGGGGAATAATAATGTTGTGGAGCTTGAATTGCGTGAGAAAGATAGGATAAATTTATATTGCCTTTTGTCTGTGACCAAATGGGATGAGGATGAGATGTGCTAAATCCATGCAATGACATAAATGATCTGTCTCTGTCACTCATAATATTTAATGGAGAAGTTGAAAAGCAAAAATAAAATTCATATTGGTATGCTATTTTGGATTTAAAATGAGGTGATCATTGATAACCCTATTAACCCTGTAACTAGAGAAATTTCTCTCCAAGCTGGGAAAAGTTTATGTACAACTTTTATGACACAGGAAGGTAAGCATGAAAGGGAACATAAACATGATCAATAAATTAATCATCTAATGGCTTTCTTATCAAAATCTCGCCCTAACTTAAGTGAAATAAGGACACAAAACAAGCCAGAGGGGTAATTCCGATCTATAACTTCCAGCAGTTCAAGTGAGTCAAACTAGGAGTGTTGTGATCCTTCTATCACCCAAAAGTGCCTTCTGTATAATAAATGAGATGTGGGCATGTATCTTTTACATATAAATATTAATCTTCGCATTCCACCTCATGAAAATTTCTCGGCATTTCATTTCCGCAATTTCGAAGGTGTGTTTTGCATTCCCAAGCACTGTAAGCTGTAATAAAGTTACATAATGCGTATATCGGAATCTTAATCAAAGGCAGTTGTTTCATTGCCAAGTTAAAGTCGGAGTGTGAAGAAAAGTCGTATTTTGGACAACCTTTCAAATAAGATTATAATGTTTGAAAACTTTCATCGCTCAAGTTCAAGATATTATCTTACAATAAATTAAAAGACCATTTTATTTCATCTGATTTGTCATACGCTAGCTTTATCATTGACTGAAAATCTTCAAGATTGTTTTTCATAGGTCGAAAATACAACATGTTCTCAGCCCAGCGAGAACAGTAAGGACAGAATCTTATAATGGAAAGTGTTTTTATCACTGCTTTATGAACTTCATTATCCGTCACAGCTTCCGCTAATAAATACACGTTTCCGTTTGAGTATATATCGCATTATATTCGGAACCTTCCTCCTTGCTATTAATTATGGACAGGTGTACAGGCTCGGCCTATGTATTAGATGATGATTCCACCCACCCCTGGCAGCTTCAAATATTGACTGACGACTAAATTTCGACGGAAATGACACCTCGTCGTCAAATCTTTTCGAAACCTCGGTCGGCTGTATCAAAAAAATCCAGACGAAGAAATGACACCTAGTAATATTATATATGCGAAACGTAATTATACAGTTAAGTATTGTATGGCATGGTAAAAGATATTGCATGCTATCCTTAACACATTATACTCTCGGGTATTCTGTCCGGTCGGTCCACACACACACTCACTCACTCACAGACTCATGCAGTAATATATTGTAATATATATACCCAAAATGAGTTTTCATTCTCCGACTTTCGAAATAAAGACATAGTTTATTCCTTTCCATATAATGATTATTAAATATTTAAAATTCTAAATTAAAGTCACGAATAAGAGCTTTTTATTTCGCTGAAATATATGTAATAGCAAAGCTTGCTTCAAACCATTTATTCCAACATATATTTAGCTCTTCTTCAGGCATTCATGGGTTTTCCACTCCAGCAGAAGCCTGAGGATGTCGATAAATCTTAAAAAATAATTACCATTAACCACCTGCATTTCGTCGGAATTACTTGCATACTGATTCGATTCCAAATAAGCTTTCATTTGGATAGATAGTTTTAGCTCTTTTGAGTAAAACAATATTTTAGTCAAGTTAAATTTTCCTAGAATATTGCTTCCCTCCAAACAGTCTCAAATTGTATATAAAAACGAAGGTTTAAATGGAACCGACTCAATGTGGAAGTAAGCAATATGCACGAATTACAAGAAGTTATTATGAAAGTTAATTATTTCTTAGGATTGATCTACTTTTTCGATCTTCTGCTGAAGTGGAAAACCTTATAAAGGCCTGAAGAAGAACAGATGTTGGACTGATATGTCGTAATATATTGAGAATGTTTTGTACAGAAAAGACGGGAAATTTCCCTCTTTAACAGTGCCTCAGCTTAAAGGACTAATAATGCAAAGTTGTTGATTGATTAGAGTGAATTTTATTTATTTAAGTAATTATAGCAGTTTTAATAATCATTCAAGTATAAACTTTAACTGAAGCTTTAAACTTTCAATTATACTTCCTGTTTAATTATACTTTATTAAATGCTAAATTTTTACATGGCATAAATATGACACTTATTAGCTCGCAAATGTGTATAAAGTGCGAGCTTATGAAGTTAGTTTAGATTTGGGTTCTAAAGTCTAATAAGACTGGATTGGATGTTTTACTGATTCCACAGATTGATAGATTGTGTGTGTGTGTGATGTTCATGTGAAGGGATGGGTGTTCTACTGACAAGCAAAGCAATGCTACTTAGGTGTTTGACTCGAAATTGAGCGAAACAAATGTTTTCTAATAGCTACGACCATTGAAAAAATGATGGTGAAATCCGTCTTTCCAAAAGGGATTTGGTTGAATTGTTGTTTAAAAATTAATTATTTTTGTTACCATGGTGAGGTCCTACTCATATACTGATAATTTTTATGTCCATTTAGTAATTATGGTCGTGTAGCATGTAAAACAAGCATGGTTAAAAACTTAAAAGCAAGTCTTAAATGCACAGCCGAATATATTTTATGGGCTATTCATTTATGCAATAAAATTTTTGACATTTAAATTATCAGTATAAGAATAGGACCTCACCATTGTAAAAAAATCATTTAATTTTTGAATAACAATTCAACCAAAGCCCATTCGGATAAACGGATTTTACCATCATTTTTTCCAGGTCGAATCCTTAATACTGTTTCAGCACCCAGTGTTTGTGTGTGTTGGATGTGATAGTGGCAAGATTTGCACCTTAGCCGACGTTTCCATACCGACGATCCGATACCATCTGAGTGCGGACTCATGGCATGTAACGACGAACCGACAGTTTACATTTCTGTGGGAATACGGAATACAGCAACGTCTTCCCAAGTACCCGAAATGTCTCTACCAACGACGTGCATGCATAACCGTACAGTTTGCTTACTGCGTTCAGTGTTCACATAGCCCCTACCAAAATCCTATGCAACGCGCCACACAAACCATGTGGAAAGATGATCCCTGTTCATAGCGTGACAAGCAGCAGTTAGCAGTGCAATGCAAATACTAAAAAAAACATGCTTTTGCATTACATATGTTATGCCATGCTCATTTCGATCCAGATCTTCATGAAAGCAACATATAGTTATCGCTCTGCCTTCTAATTTTGAGTTCGTCACTACTTTGACAATTAGTTAAGTAGAAAGACGGTGTCTACACGTAGCTATTTGGGACAATTTGAATTTGTTGTTCTTAATATTCTGTTTAAAATATTAGAAAGATTCTGTCTACCCATAGCTGTTTGGGCAAATGTTAATTTGTCGGAAAGTTCTATTACTCATAATAGAAAGTAAAGGTGGAAGGTGAAATCGATACACCAGTATCAAAATATCTGTTACCAACAACGTAACCACAGGTTTATATGTGAAATATTATACAACCAGTTTTATTAAGAAATTTTTTTTTCATCTAATTGTCATTCTGTTATTTATTTTGCAGGTTTTGTTTATTGTCCAAGGCGAAACAAATATAATACCCGAAGTGGTACAAAATACAATACCCGAAGTGGTACAAAATACAATACCCGAAGTGGTACAAAATACTATACCCGAAGTGGTACACAATAAAATACCCGAAGTGGTACACAATAAAATTCCCGAAGCGGTACACAATAAAAGACCCTCAGTTCATATTTCGAGAAAAGGGCCAACTTTTGATACGACGAGAAAAGGGCCAATTTTTGATACGACGAGAAAAGGGCCAACTTTTGATACGACGAGAAAAGGGCCAATTTTTGATACGACGAGAAAGGGCCAACATTTGATACGACGAGAAAAGGGCCAACTTTTGATACGACGAGAAAGGGCCAACATTTGATACGACGAGAAAAGGGCCAACTTTTGATACGACGAGAAAGGGCCAACA
>JAHZNA010001497.1:0-18827 GCA_027743935.1 Sinodicranocentrus sp. ZH6
AAAAATTCGTACACTGCTGAGCCTCCTCTTTCTCCTCCCAAACATATTAGATATTCTCTTTGAGTAAAAAGACGACAGAAAATATCTCACCCTAAGAATCTAGATGGAATGCTGTCACTTGCCTTGTTTACCTAAAGAAAATGTTTGAAGAGGAGTGGAAAAAGGAGAAAGTGGGTTTATATACAAAGGGAATTATAGCATATGCCTATTTTATTTTCAACTTTTTTCCCGTCATCATCTGTCCTCAAAACTGGATTGCTTGCTTGTTTGCAAAAAAAAAGTAAATTAAGCTTGTAAAGGTGGTTATATGGATAAACCTTCTATATAAAAAAAATTCCATATAGTATTAGTACAAAATCACAAAGGCATATTTTACACCACATTTTTACGCGGTGTATGTTCCCTCATAAAAGAAGAAAAAAAGTAAATGTGACGGCTTAGATTTCTTATCAGACTAGGGGACAAATTGTTGGTGTATTTGTTGGATGCATTGGAAAATGTTTTCATTTTCTTACCCACGCCGTTGAAATAATCGAAAAAGTAAGAACCTCTAAATACACACGGTTAAGATATTCACTGCGTCAGATCGAATATTTTCATGTACACATAAAAACCAAAATGTAGACATGACATGTATAAGCTTCAGTTGTATAGCTTTGTATAAAAGGGTTTATGAGAGTATTCGGCTTGAATCTGGATTCCTTAACGGAACCTGATTATGTTATAGTTTTCAATTCGATAGGTTTGACTAATGGTTGAGCTGCTTTTCTCAAGTTTCATCCATCATCTTTGTAGTATAAGAAGAATATCTGGTATAAATAAAAAGATGGATTGAATGATGCGTTCATATTCATATTAACATATCCATAAAAGCATATATTTTCAGATTTACTATAAAATACGTCTCTTCATGATGATGGGATGAGGATAGGATTTGTGTATGGATGTATACTTGAAGAAGTTACTAAACTATCATCCCTTGCCACGCCATGAATGTGAAAATACAATGCCATAATAAGGACATTGAAGCAGAGACTACTTTCCTAAAGTTCCTAAAGATAAGGCATGTAACAACCACTATGTGCTTTAGAGGTTGCCTGCTCTCCGTTGTAGAGATGTTCTTATGAATATTTTTTTTCACTACTACACCTCTCCTCTCTCACTTGGTGTAGCAGGTGAAAGCGCATTCAAATATACAAAACTACTTTATCAAGACCTTTTTGAATAAGGAAGAGTTTCACATGGCATGCATAAAACATACAAGGCAAGGCTACACGAGTGTGTGTGTGTGTGTGTGCTTGTTTGTTGGTTTGGTTAATAATGGTTGTGGTAGTGCTGGATGTGTTGGTTGGTGTAAGAAAAGACCATTTATTATGCAAGATTCATGAATGCGGGTAGGCGCGTTTTTTTCTTCTTCTCTTTTTTTGTTGGGTATGTATAGAATTCATGAAACAGCATTGGCCAATATTTTCCGCAGTGTTGAATACTTGAACATCACACTTTTTCAAACATGATGCGAAAATCCTTCATGAAAGCGAGTGAATGAATACATGCAATATGTGCTGAGAAAAATTGATGCATACAAAAAGATATAAAAGACGAGGGCTATTTTTCTCTAGTTACATATTAGGTATATCACAGTAAGTAAAATCCAAGTGGAACAAGATTTTTCATACCTATGGCTCACACAAGTACCCAAATAATATTCCATATTGCCAACTTGTTTTTGTTTGTTGTATGACCTCGAGAATTATTAGGTAGATAGGAAAGTATTACACTATAAACCATTCTCATCCCAAACTTCCTTCAAAATTGCACCCATGCATGAATGAATGAATGCATGCATATTAGCGAAGAGAGAGAAAGAGAGTGAGCGATTTTCGGGAAGTGAAGAAAGTCTGTAATTCCATAACTTATAGGGGCACGTCCACCCTCTGCGATTTATGAGTTTTCAAATTTATTTATTTTAGTTGCTGACGTCAACCTGTGCTCTAATATTTCATCCTTCTTACACGCCACATGTGAACTACCACTGTGCGTATTACATGGGCATATTGAAACAAAAACTATGACACGCCTGTACTCAACACAACTTCTACTTAACTTGTGATCATCCCTCTTTGCATGTTGGTGTATTTAGCAGTGGAGAAAATTGTAGTGAGAAAAGTAAACTGTGAGAGAAACTATGGGTATTTATCCAGAAGAAGAATGAAACCTGTAGGATGATATGATAGCTTGTAACGGTGCAACTGCCATGGGAAGATGTTTCCCCTAAAGATATGCATATACAAGAAGAAATGAGTGAAATTTACGTGTTGTACTGTGTAACATATGTGGTTTCAACTGGAGACCGCATGTTGTGAAGGATTTTCCCACAAAACACTGGCCAAGAAAGAATAGGGGAAATAGCAACATGTTAAATGTTTCATAACCATAGTCCATAATTGTATTTTGCGTTTTCATCTCGGAAAAAGTGAAAGCTATCCTGGTAGGAGGTAACCAAACCAAAAGACGAGGTTACTAGACGACCATTTTCTCCTCTGTGATATGCTTTCCATATATGTGTAGGTATTTTCTAGGCGGTGGTGCAATATGGTAGGGTAATAGTACAATAGATAATAACTTTGGTTTGCATGTTCCCTGCATATGAGGAATTGGGCGGGGAATTGGAGCACTTAGAAGATTTACAAGGTTTTACCAATTTATGATGGCGATTTACTGGAAAAACGCAAAACCACTACTGTTGATTTGCTACCACTACAACTCCGCATCCACGAACCTAGATGGTTTCATGGATGTGGATTGGAAGCCCACCTACCACAGTTTATTTTTAGGTATAATCATGCAGAACTGGGTAAAAGTGCTTTGGTGGGCTTTGCACAAGGAGAATTTCGCAAACTCAAGTACACGTAACACTTGAGCAAGTTTTACAGTAAACATATAGCAGTGAAATTTATGCTTGTGTTTGTATGTATGTGCCAAAGGACCCCACTAAACACATACTTTTTCTATATGAACCTGAGAAAGCAACAGTAGCAAAGTGTTGATGTGTGTAGATGAGAGGGAGACGGAATGGAAACTCTCTTTAATCTCTACTTAATCCAATCCTTAATTGTTTCTTTAATACCTCCAGTAATTAATAACCTGATGCCTGAAAGTTGTTGCATGATGAGATGGCGGCATATATATGCAGCAAAGTAAAAGGGGAGAGTGAGAGAGAAAAGGCTAAAATGTTCGCACACACTTAAAAGCTCAACCTTTATATTTATCCTCGTCTCTAATAAAAGGGTTGGAATTTATGAGTTTCTCCTGTTGATTTATCTATTTTACTCTGCAAAGTTCAAGTAATAATTTGTAATCTAAGAGAATAAATCTGTCTAGGCGTGCTGCAAATTGGACAGCAATAATTATAGAGATCGTGAAGTTTAGACAGTTTAGGTGGCGCACTGTCGATTTATGATTGTTTACAAAACTGGAGGTCCCAGATTGTAGCCTCGCGATACTAACAAAAAGATGACAAAACAGGCTTGTATTTATATTTTTATATCACAACAACATGAGTATCTGGAATGCTCAGACTTAACCCTTAGGCATATTGGAAAAAAACGGAAATGACTGCCAAGAGTGGAAGGTTACATACAACCCAAGTGAATAGCTCTTTTTGCCCCAAAGGTACCTCCTGCATGTGATATCTACCTGTTAAACCAATTGTCAAAAACAGTCGTTGTCGACTCACCTGTACCAGAAGTTAACCTCGAGATTGTTGATGACAAGAGTATGTTGCTCCTACCCTATTTTTTCAGTTCAGGTTCCATTCATGTGTATCCAGTTGACTATTTGGAAGGCTGGAATCAACAAATTTTGAACAACAATTTTCGAAAGGAACTCATATAGCCTTCTAGTAAAAGCTCTCTACCGAAGCGGAAAGTTGTTTATCGAGTGTTTGATTGAGATTGAATATCTCTCTCACTCATTGTTAGACAGAATTCCAAATCGAAGGTGTACTCCACTCCGACAAACTCTCTCACCGCATTTCATTTCGAGGACAACCTACCTGCTCTCTTCTGCACGATACAACAACTTTCTAAAAGGGTATATATATATATATATGAACCACGTTATTTGTAATTCAAAAGCGACTTTTGTTTAAGCAACCCCTACTCCAATCTCAACATAAGATAATAATAAAGCAAATGGCTTGCAGCAACTTTTCCAACCTGGCAGATGGGATTCCCACTTGATTACTTGGCTTTCACTTGACGACATTCCATTTCTGATGATCTGATGCTCTATATGTACTTCTTTCTCTGTTATTCCTCTCCATATCTATAAATAGCATTGCTTTTCTATACAGACAGGGAGTGGAGCACAGCTTCGGTAGCTTTCTTGTGGGATATTGGAACTGACAGGAAAAGTGAAGGAGGAGGACGAAAACGACGATGAAGAAGAGCTTGGAAAGTTTTTCATTGAGATGCTGATATTCAGAACGGTGGAAGGGAATGACAAGTGAAGCGAAAAATTCACTTAATTTCCCCACAGTTTATGCCATTTTCAGTCACAACTGTTGGCAACAAAGTTAATTTCGTCTCATCACAGGAAAACTATGCTAACTGCTAAATCCAAAGTCACAAACGCAGTTAACTCGTGTTTCCTTCTGTATCAGTATACGTCTACAAAAAATGTATGTATGTAAAATAGTACATATTGTGGATATCAATTTGTTATCTTTCTACAATTCCTTTGTCTAGCTTGTTTTTCTCTTTTGAGAGTGTTTTGTATCCTTATTTCCCTTTTTCGCTCCGTTATTTGTGCTGTGAATGATTTTGCTTTCACGGATGAAAGACCGACTTGTGTTTCCTTGTGTCCTATTATCATCCAGTTGCTTGACTTTTCGCGTGATTTCGTTCAAACTTCATAAAACTGAATTTGTCCAAGCTGTTGATGAAATTTTCGATAATTTTTTACACTAGCTTGAATTTAAGGGATATCTGCAAAAATTCAATTTCCTTACGTAAGCCAAACACACACCTTGTCCATTGAGAACATTTTCAGGAATAGATGTGATTATTTTTCCAAGAAAAAGAAAGTTGGCTCAACTCCTGGTGCTAATTTTCGAATTCACTGGGTCGGAATTTAATTTTAATAACATCGAACAATAAAATATCAGAAGCAAGGGAAACTATCTAGATTTTCTAGATACGGGTAAAATGAGACGGAAATCTTTACGAATGCATACAGCATATTATTGCTATAAATATCAGCTTGCAAAATGAATTCCAATGCTATTCAATACATTCTCCATTTTTAATCAGCAGGTTGGCTGTTCAAGTGCTCGGGACAAATATGAAAGTTGTCGAATATGCAAATGAGTGGAGCACTCGAAGAAACAAACAAGTTGGAAATGTGTTTTGTTTTTATTAATAGAATATATATACTGCAAGAGAATTTCATAATTTGTTTGTATGGATAAACAATACACAGTTGACTTGATAATGTGATCAGAAAATGAAAGTGAGTTGGGGCAGGGCAAAATTCCGTTTTCAAGGATGTCATCAACATTTGAGAATGGATAGGTTACTTCATCCAATTTAATATTTATGGTGTGCCTATCCTTGTGCACATGATTCTCTATCCACGTTAGCTGCTGTGCTTTTTAAAATTAAAATCGCGTTCCTCAAGTGTTGATAGAGTAGTTATTGTCGTATCATGATTGGGCTGTCGGTTGCCATTAAAATGCGCACCCGAAGGGTTTCAAATTAATACAGCACTCGTGAAGTTGAAGAGTCCATCATCTTATTGTAGGTCTTTATCCAGTCATGCGTTTTAACTAACTTGATGGCGCTGTCAAATGAAGTACCTATCGCATCGAGGGATCCTATACTTCTATTTGAAAATAGTGCTAGTGAGTTCAATGTACATAGCAAAGCGTGCATTTGACTTCTGACCGATAATTTATGTAATTCTCAAGGTTATACACTTAATAAACGAAATGACTGAAAATAATGTCATACTGACTCGCTTTGCCCCATTCCTGCTCTTTCTTGGAAACCGAGAACATACGATGATGACGAAAGAATCTAGCCTGTTTTAAGGTATGCTGTTATCACTTCCATGAAAAATGAAAACTAGACAGTGACTCAACACTTTTTTCTATATATATATTTGCGAAACAGACTGAAACAGATTTTCCAGAGGTAACCCAAGGACATGTAAATGCACTACACAGCCCAAGCTATGTAAATTGAAGGGGAGGTTTTTTTATGTTTAATGAATAACGTGGATTTGATTCAACCAAGTCAAGTGGAACCTTGTGTAAAAGCAGAAAACTGGAAAAATCTCTACTCGCTCGAAGTCAATTTATTCCTCGTTGACTTCCCACTATACCTTGACTGAAGACCATTTTTAGATAAATGCAAATGGAATTTTTTTCATTTGAAATGGATCCACTTTCCTGGTAAAAGAAGAAGAAAAAACTGATCATCAGCAAGCAAAACTACGCTTACTTTGCTATAATAACCCTCTGCCAGTTAACCTGTCGCGCGTTTTTCCTTGATATGAATACACAATGAGAGAGGTAGAAGTCAGTAAATGGACTGAAAAAATATCAGGGAAAAAGTTATGCATTAAATTGCATGCATTACACCGACTAATTTCTTTTACATTATCACACCAAGAAAGTTAAGTGCTTGTCCACATGACGTACACTAAATTGCATAAAAATGGCTTTTCAAGGTAATCAGATGGTAATCAGTGCACAGCGTTTTTCCCATTTGCGTCCCTACAATTCTGGATTATTAATGGTGTCGGCTCAACTAACAAATCGCTTTCCGCTCTTTCGTCAATGATTATTCAGGTCAAGGAGGCATGCTATAAAATTTTGAATAAAAAAGAAAGGTTTCAAGTCAGATTAAATTAACTCATAATTATACTTCTGTATGTAATTCGGACGTTAATGCTGCAAACAACATTCACATTCATACATCATACATACCATGAATCAATCATAAGAATATTCAAATGTCTTATCTATTCAATTATGATATACAAATTGGTAGCGACCCAAAATGATACATAGGAAAGAGAAGTTATTTTATACTCAACAATAGATTCACAAAACATGCACCACGTCCATTACTTTTTTAAAAAATTCTGAGAATGTCGTACAAAGTTGCAGTTGCAGGTGATCTCAGTTTTTTCATTATTTCAAAAATGATTCTACAACACATCTAATAATATAACAACGACGAACCTTCCGAAGATTAATCTAGAGTACTAAGAGCTAATAAATAAGTAAGTAAAAATCACTATTGGTGCTACGTCAACACATTAATTGATGTCGGTTCTATAGTTAATAATAATAATAGTTAAAAGAGATATACCCAAAACTGTTATGACTTATTGACGATCGCCATTATGCACTTGATTGTATACATACCTTACACGTGTCATCTTGCATACATCACCAATACCATGTAAAAACTGATAATGGAGTATCATAAGTTGCAAGCGTGACAAAAAAGGATGTTTCCCTTATCCCACTCTTTATTCTTACTGTTTCATAACATATCATTTGTATCATGTGATCATCATCTTCATCCCTTTTTTGCTCGTCCTCGTCATCTTTTTTCTTTTCTTTGAAGCGTCCCCACTCCTTGCAGTATTCATTCACTCCAGAAATAGGAAAGAGAAACTTGCCATTGACATGCATATTTGGAGCTCTCTATTTTTTCAGTCTTTTGTACCCAACCACCATACACCACCACCATCACAACACAACCACGACGATCATCATTGTATAAAATGGAATAAAAAGAGAGAGAGAGAGAGAAGAGAGAAAGTATAAAAAGTTTTTTTTCCTTCTCGGAAAAGTGCTGTTGATGTCCCTTCTTGTTGAAACCCCTTTTTCCTTTCCTCTGTTGGATTGGTGCACACGCTGCTTTTTACTTTTACATTTCTTCACTTACTTAGTTTCCCTTCGGAAAAAAACCTTAGGGTTCAACGAGGTGTCGAAGAAATTGGAAAAATCCGTTTTTCGGATGATTGATGACACCAGTAGAGCCTCTTCCCTTGACGGAAGGGAGGAGAAAAAAAGAAGACGGAGGTCTCTTCCTCTTCTCTGCTTGTGCAGTGGTGCTGTCTCATGTAGTAAAATGTTCATATGTCCTTGTCCTCATGGACTTGAGAGGAGACTTCACTAAGAGACGACGATATGACGATGGCTTAACAGGAGCAGAAACAGGAGTGATACTACAAGTTTCTTTCTTTTAAGAAGATACTCCACGGATACTTTCCAGTTGAGTTTCCCCTTTTTTCATTCCTTCCCTTCCTCCACCACCTTTTACTTCAGAGTCTGTAGCTGGAATCATCTATCACAAAAATCCACGTGTGTTTCCACCTCATATATGTGTGTGGTGGAATTATATAAAAAACGTCTATTACAGATCTATCTCTTCTACCTTACATTTATGTTTGATGGGATAATGTATCGCTACCATCATCATCATCAGCACAATATCATCCCGTATTCCTGGCTAATATCATCACATATCTCGATGCTTCGTCTTTTTTCCCACCTCGAACTGTTGGTCTTGGCTCTTTTTTGTCACCAGTTACCAATAAACGAATGCTTACCTCACGCTAGACTGTGTCGCTATCGTGGAATCTAATGTCAGGATTTTTTTTTCAGAGGAAAAAATCAGAAAAGGAAGGATTGATGATGATGATGATGATCAGACATGGTAAATTTTATGGAACTCTCTTCTTAAACACTTTTTCTACAGAAAGTAGAAGAAGAAAAGTGGGGAAAACAGGAAAAACAGCTAGGAGCAGTGAGCAGCAAATGGAAACGAGTGTCACATTCGGCAAAAGTTTGAGCAGTTTCTTTTCCCCATGTGACATAAGTAAGTAGAGGAAAAGGGGGAAAAGAAGAAAATTCTACCAAGTGATACTGCTGCTGTTGCAGAAGTAAAAGTGTGCATGCCACCGATGGTGGTTGTATAAGGTATAGAGAAAAACTTTCTTTTTCGGGTGTAAGCGAAAGGTGGTAGTAGTGGTTGGGGCTGTTGCCTTTTTTCTACATTTATAAATGTGCATTGCAAATCTTCAATCTACTTCGTACTACTCATCTTGTGAGTATGTCTCAAACTGTCAATAATACCAGGACTACTTATTTCCTTTCTTACCTCAGATGATTTCCTTTCAACTAACTTTTTCCTTGTCCCACTATAGGAGTGTTTTTTTGTTACCATCTTTCCTAATCTTTTTCAATATAATGGAATGTCAGTATAGGTATGAGGTATGATGAGGACGTCAGCATTGTCCTTGCTGTTGCATTTAGTTCGATGTCGATCATCTTGATGTTGCTGGTTGTTCATTTACTAAAATCTTTGTCCTTGAATTGTCATCCAGAATAGTTAGGAGGTGAATTGATTTTATAAAATCCTCCTCGTTAGGCCTTCATATATATATAATTATGCACATTCATGATTCGCTTCCAGACTCGTATAAAGTTAAGCATCTTGATGAAAACAAAAAAATAAGTGGAAACGGATGCATACATTTCCTCTTCCATTTCAGCGAATCTCTCAGTTGATAATGTTCGCATGGTCTTGTGCGACAAAAGTTTTTGATGAATCTATAAGAAAGGGCTTGATAAAAATTAATGAAATTTCCGACACTTTCCTCCAACCATCTTGATCGGAAGTAAAAGCATTATGATGCTGAGGCGCAACACCATTCCCAGACGTGTTCCACCACCACCACTACCAAACTCTTTCCTGTTTTCTTAGGAACGGATTTTGCCAGAGTGTCATTTATCCCCAGAACTTGCTGCGTATTTTTCTGAATCTATATAGCTAACTCATATCTTCCTTTCCTCTTATTGGATATATTTATGTAGGGAAAGTAGCTATACATGAAGCTCATAACGGGGAAAGACGTATGAAACGAAACTTATCATAGAATTAGTTGAAGTGCGACATGGTTTTCTAATTCCTACTCCAATCTTTCACTAACGATTCGAGGAAAATAATAGAATAGTATGGATCTTCTGATTCCCTATCGAATTTTATATATGAAATGCTTTATTCAACAGTAAGTTTTTGTTCAAAGTTAGTTGCGATATGTTTTTCGGAGGTATATTAATACTTGAGCATTTCAAGCAATCCCTTCGTCTCCACTTGTTTGTTAGATAGGAAGCAAAATGATTGGAGGAATGGAAGGATTCCAAAAAAATGGGAATGCTCCTTTTCTCTCTTCCTTCTTTATTCTGCTCGACGAGAACTCATCAGAAAAATCAAATCTGGATGCTCCCTCTCAATGAGAGAGAATGATGCACTAGATATATCTCTCTCCCTGTGTGTATTGTGCAAAACGTCTTTCTTCCTTCCCTCAGCGTGACACTCAGTGTGAGACAGTTCCAGTTGGTGTGATTTCTCCGAATGAAAAATGAGGTAATGAACGAGAAAGACCATAGAGATTAAAAACTTTCCCTTTTGCGTCATGATGATTTATTCTAATCAAGAATTTCTTGTGCCACGTTCAACCATCTACGATGACGACGACTGACTGTATCCTTTCCCCCAAGTGTAGGAAATATCGTGTAGGAAATGTAAGGGAAAAAACTATCATAGAGATTGATATAAGAATGTCGCTAGCTCATATAGCAAANAGAATTTCTTGTGCCACGTTCAACCATCTACGATGACGACGACTGACTGTATCCTTTCCCCCAAGTGTAGGAAATATCGTGTAGGAAATGTAAGGGAAAAAACTATCATAGAGATTGATATAAGAATGTCGCTAGCTCATATAGCAAAGTGCATAGCTACCACCATTAAGGATACAAGTTATGAGGAGTGTAGCTGAGAAATAGAGTTTTTTTCTTCAGATAAGTGATCTAAATAGATTATTCCTCATATTTTTCTCTCTCAAAACTATACCTGATTCGGTGAAAAATTATCACCATTAAGGATAAAAGTTATGAGGAGTGTAGCTGAGAAATAGAGTTTTTTTCTTCAGATAAGTGATCTAAATAGATTATTCCTCATATTTTTCTCTCTCAAAACTATACCTGATTCGGTGAAAAATTATCTCTTCGTTCCATCATGTCTCATGGATAAAGTCAAACTCGAGTCATATATAAATATACAATCTTCAGGTGAACAAACTCTCTCCCTCGTATACACTTTTCTCTCAACAAATTTATTACGCAGCCCTTTCCCCATCGTAATACCTTCTTTCCCGTCCTAAGCTGAATGAAGCGGAAAGGACGATAATGTTTGAAGCGGATAGTGTCGAGAGGGAGAAAGATGACTCAAAATGTTTGACCCCATCGTTATACCTTCTTTCCCGTCCTAAGCTGAATGAAGCGGAAAGGACGATAATGTTTGAAGCGGATAGTGTCGAGAGGGAGAAAGATGACTCAAAATGTTTGTAAGATGGCCAGGTTAGTTACGCCATAAGTGAATATGAGAGAATCACCAAGAGGTAGGTGGTGGGAAACAAGCTATAAAGCTGACGGAAAAACAGTTTGATCCTAACTTCAATCAGATACGAGGTGACAGGGATTGCTGACATTTCAGCTTTCATCGTGTTTAAGATGGATTAGCCGTCAACATGTTGCTGGCAGGCTAACATCAAAACTTTCTACGTAGGCAGTATGAATAGATATGAACAATGAGGATATTATATATAGATATGTCCAGTGTGGTGTGAACTCATATAGGGAAACCTCATCGTTTTTATTATAACTTATTGCCAGCAGCTATGATATGTGCATGTGGACGTATTTCGAGTGGGATTATACATTACGCTCTTTGCTATCCATCTCCATCTTAGTCAGCAGCCGTCACAACATTGCATCAAGTTGCATGTTTATTATACATACGATACTTTCCACACATCTTATATATGCTTGCACATTGTGTGAGTAATTTTTCCTCCAAGAACTTGTACCATCAAGAGTGTAGATTATGTTCGTCACATTATAATACCCTTCTTCTCTCTCCTCTTTCACTGTTATTCACTGTGTGACAGGGAAAAACTTGGAGTATTACTATGTGTTTATGACTCCTCGAGAAATATCAGAGGGGAGCAACAAACATTAAGAGGGAATTTTAGTTGCTTCCGTTTAATATCACATAAAAGTTGGCATATATGTAATTTAGGGCGGTCGTGTGCTCACATAATCATACTCGGATAGAGAACTTTTCGTTTCGCCTTTTCCTATAGAAGCCTATAGAAGCCAGGGAGATGAATGGTGACTTTTGCTCATTAGAAATAGTTGTAATGGAACATTACAAGAGTCTTCTGATTTGGACAGGCGGAATCTATCATTATGCAGACCGTGTCCACTGTCAAGTATCACGGAAGAAAATTACACTTTTCCCTTAATTAATGTGCCTGCTAACCAGCAGTTGTAAAGCTTGCCATCAAACCGACTCTGAGAGAATGAATGAGTAGTAGTTGGGGAATGGTATGCTTGGATTCGTATGGTGTATACTTTAGGACAATTTAGTAGGTCGTCTTGTGTGTGCTCTTCTGAAAATATCTTAGAGAGAAAGAGCGATCCCCCATTAATGGTTCTAACCATGGCATTATTGATTTCAACAATCAAACTTAGATTTTCCACTCTTTTGTTTTTTCTCTTCTGCTCCACTTGCCTTGAGCAAACCTTCATCAATGTGTAATCTAATGGTTTATGGGTAAAAGTTTTTTCCACGTGGTAATTTACGGCCTGCCTCTGCTATCCACAGTATAACAGAGACATGGTCAACTTGCTTGAAATGCTGTAAAAACTTAGGGTGATATTATTATTACCCTAGTTCCAAATTCATTTTATACCGACGGACTCGTATTCGGGGAAAAAGCTTTGAAAATTTCTATCCAGTATTGCCACAAGAGTGTAAATACGAGAGAGAGAAAGTAGTATGTGTTATCATCTAGGTAATTAATACAGCCATGGCTATATGCACAAACATATACACATGCTATTTTAGAGGTTTAGTGCTTTTGCACGGAAATAAGTGAGTTTGTGGTTCTTTGTTGACTTGACACGGTGTGAATGCAACCACTTGACTCAAAAGAAAGCTCATTATTTTTGTCAACTAATGGTGCTGTGGGTGAAGACTTACACTGTGTGCTTTTTCCCTAGCAAGTGTTCCCAAGCTCAAGCAAGTGTCACCGAATTTTCTAAGAAGAAAGACCTAATTGCTCCTCCTGTGTATTAGTTAAAGTATAGGGTGAAAAAGATTGGTACTTTCACCACCCCACATGTACCCATACACACAAGCCACGAATGGGAAAGTGTCTTGAGTTTTATTTTCTCATCGAAAAATTTCTTCGCAGAGGTGGAAATGGAAAAAGGGTGGTGGTGCCAGGCACCGGGAATGAGTAAACGCAACACTTTTACCACTTGCTCCTCTCATCCTGACATAAATACAAGCATATTATGTATATGGCTATAGTGGGAGTCTGTCGTGGATTGAATATCATATCATGGGCTTTCGTTTGCATTATCATTTTTGGTAAATACGCCTTTCTCCCTGAACATAAATACAAAGGTATAATTCAGGAAACCCTCTTGATGGTCGTCATCATCTCCACCCCTATATTCTATGCATCCCATGGTCGTTCTCTTAGTTAAAAACTCGTCAAGTCAGTGGACTCACGAGAGTGAAGAAAATGTATGTACGTGTTTCACACTGTCAGTGAGACTAGTCACCCGTAGGCTACATTATAACCATATTAATTTCCCGTCCTTCTTTTGTAGATGGCAATCTATAGCCAAGTTTTTAATATCAGCATTGAATGAGAAAAAGAAAGGAGAAAACTTGAGACAAGCTATTATTACAACAATGCCTTGCTCTGTGACCATATTACAGGGAGGATAGGATACGGAGAATTTTAAACATAAATTTTGATGTCGGAGATAGATGGGCACACACATACATCAACAGCAGGCACGGCGCACCACCACTCTTAGGGTGAATTAAGTACAGAGGAAATATAGGGTGGTGAAAATCTACGGAGGTAGAACGTGCCACTACTTTGCTACGATATGATTATTATGATATGATGGGATTACGACCTCATAAATTACGCATTATAAATTATGCATGTTTTTGACGGCTGGATGGCAGCTGATCCTAGGACCAAAACTGGGGAAAAGTGAAGGTGGTGCTATATGAGAACGTGATATGTAGCAAGTGAGTAGGGTTTCTTTTTGCTGGCAACATGGGTGCTGTAATAATAGTCCACCTGTACTTTCCTTGAGCTGACGACAAGTGTTATTTCCAAAATAGCCCAGGGAACCTGACTTGAAAATTTTGAAGTTCGAACAGCAGCCAACTTTGTGAAAAGTAAAACGGGAGTTGTAAAGACTGTAAAAGAATATTTTTATACGTATATGTGTGATCGAATATCGGGGAAAGTTTCCTCTAAGCTTATTTTAATGTCATGTTTGCTAATATTAGGAATCAGGGTAGTGATATTAAAAGAAGTAAGGACATCGATGTGGAATGTATAATTTACGACCAAATAGTATTTCCACAGTAGATATTGCTTTTTCCCACTGCATTGTCGAAAGGCCGACAAGTAAGGTTGTGCGTATGCAAATGTGCATGAATTGAGTCTAGCATGCAGGTATCCGTCGACACGAAGGGCAGGGAGGTTTTGTTATATTGAACTGGCAGACATAAGCCTTTACCCATATGTAAGTATCATAGTCAACTTCCAAGAAAAGGAAATCCTAAAAATAACTTTCGCAATTTGTTTCGCACTTGCCTCCGCCTCCGTCCAATTTGTTTCCCCGGGAGGAAATGACAAGTTTCAATCTGACGGATGAAGCTGAGCAACACATCCACGATGTAAAATGGACACACTGGGATGGCGAATGTGTGCATATAATATGCTTATACACAAATTTCCCAAACTTATGCATTCCATCCCAACGACACTTGTACAACATGCGTGTATGTTAAGCTCATATGTGTGATGGAAAACAAAATGTGTTGAGCGTTCCGGATTTCCCTAGTCTAAAAATTGTAACTTATAACCTGGAGCCCTTTTAAATTGGAGATTTTTTACAATGCCAGAGAGAGACAAGGTAACCCTGGTGGAGTTATATTTGGAATGGGATTGTTATTCGATAATGTATTTTATGCACGATTTCCACTTTCATTTTGAAGCGGATGGGACACACAATATTCCACTGGATATTTTTGAACTCTATGCAAAATATAGCGTGAAAGTTAACATGATGACGTGAACTATACTTTCTGCCTAAAGACAAACCCAACTCTTTTTCTCAGGCAAGAAGGCTCCTCTCCAGTTGAAATATGTATTAAGGACCTGTTTGTAACAGCAGGCAGTCTAACGAGAGCACAGACACCCAGCTAAACTATTAATGAGTGTCTGCTCCCTATAATCGAGTGGTAGTGTGTGGATAATAAAAAAAAGTCGAAACGCGCAAGGGAAACGAAAAAGCAAGTTCGAGCATCAATTCCACTGATAGAATGGCTAATGGAGGAAATTTTCATCAGGTTTCCCAACAATGGGGCGTGTGACTGTCAGTCCGGTAATTTATTACCGAGTTAAGTACACTGATGTATTTATATGGGATTCACGTTCATAACGTTCTTCTCTCGCTTTTGCCCGAGTCATGGCATTTGCTTAAAATTGTACTCAAACAAGTTGATGTTGATGACCATAGGACGACGGGAAGGAAAATGAGGACGCAACTGATGCTGCTTCTTGCAAAAAATGGAATAGGAAGTGGGTAGGGGATATTTCTACACTCGAAATTTTTTCAGATGCTCAGATGGCGCGCATTTCGAATCCTTGTTTTACCCAACCGTAAACAACCCTGACCTGACTGGCTCAATTAGCAGTATTTTTTCAACTTGTTCCTTTTTTCCCTACTTGTTTGTGTAAAAAAAAGTATGGTAAATGGTATACGGATATCATCTCCCATTTCCTAATCTGTCTTCAGAGAAAAACAGTTTATTCCATTAGCAAGCTGACGAAGTTAGTTGATTTCTCTTTTTTGGAGGAAAACCTGTTTTCCTCTCTCTTCTCTCCACTTGGAGAAACCATCAGTTTGGTGTTTTTTCTTCCAAGAATACGACACATGTGTGAGTCGAGACTGTGATGAATCTTGGTGTTTTCTCTCCCAATTTTTTTCAACTTCTTGAGAAAGAGCAACAAACAAAGAGCAAACAAGCAGAGAGAGAGAGAGAGAGAGAGAGAGAGACCAACTTGGAGAGTTGGAGTGTCAGTGGAAAAAAGCAACAAGAAAACAGTCAAACCACCGGTTAGTTAGTGAGTTGGTTAGTTACAGACCGTTGGATTCCCAGGCTTCTGGTAAAATGCTTATCGTCACTATTGCTTTAGGTATCATGTGGATATGGAAGCTATATAGTTTGTAATGGGAAGTGAAGCTTCCAAAAAGTAGATAATATATGGAATATAGTGAGAAAGATTTTTTTCCTCCCTTTTTTCGTTTGTCCAAACTGGTTTCTCAAGCTGGGTATATGTACATTCCCCTTAGCCTTCATTTAAAAGGAAGCTAAGGGAAAGGAGAGAAAAGTTTGTGATTCCATTTGGTAGAGTGAAGTAGTTATGTTTGGAGTTATATTGGCTTGGCTAAAGAAGGAAGAGTATTTCATAGAATGTTCATACGATACACATGGCTGGTGTAACCAGAGAGAGCCGATGGCATTAAGATGACTGGTTTAACTAGAAAAAGGTAGGGAAGAAGAGATATGTAAGGAGATAGTTTTAGTGGGTAGCTTTTCTCTTGGATTTCATCCTTTCTTCAGGTATATAGATATATGTTGGGTATGTGTATAACTACATGTGAAAAGGATACGAGAGAAAGTTAAAGTCGAGGATGGGACGTCCGGTCTCGTCCCCGTCATCTTGAGCAGAGAGTCGTCCATCACAGAGAAAACTCCGTTGGACTTGTTTTGGGATCAAAAGATGGATTGTGAGAGTAGGAAACGGTTGAAAGGATGTTTATACATGGGTTTCTCTATTCCTCACAGAGTCACACAAGAAGAGAGAAAGAGGTTCAAAAGTTTTTATGCATGCATCCTTAGCCACTCATAGTGACTCGTAGATTTTCCATCCTTTGCCCAAAGACGTAACTAGTGTTGTAACTGTTACTCATTCCCTGTTCACCCTGACAAGAGCAGAGTTTCCTCTGGTGGAGTACTTCACTTAACGCACACACACACAGTTCACAGTCCCCAAGAACTCTTTAGCATTTAGACAGAGATGCAAACATTGGGCCAAGAACTTATAGATGGATTCAAGCATTCACTTTCTCTTCTGTGTGTTTTTTTCTGCTTCAGATTCTCAGTCAAATATATGGACGTATCTGAAGGAAACGAAGGTCGCCATACATTTATAAAGTTTTGTGTGTGGAGTGAGTATATAATGATGTAAAGACTTTGATGCATTGTTTAGTCTAGTCTTAAAAGGATCCCGTGTTAGTCCACCTCCACCCCTTTTCCTTGGCTTTGATGGATGTGAGTGAGGGAAAATAATGCTCTCTCTCTATTTCATCCTGCCTCTCGTTTGTCTACTTTCACAACTCTAACTACAACTATATTTGCACGGTTTTGTCTTCTTTTGGCGACATTTTTCCTGGTTCGTTAACTACAACCCTCGACAAATATGTACACATCCGAATACGTACAAACTGGGTATATGCCGCTCTTAAATTGTCAATTGAGATTTTTTTATTTCTTTATTTCTTCCTTTTTCTCTATTTCCTCTTCCTTTATGGAGATGTGCTATGTGTGCTTTATGTAATTTTTTTGAGTTCCTGGTTTGGAGTAGCGCCTACACAAGAAATTGAATTTTTTCTCCATTTACATATGTAAATTGAAGGGATCGAGGGAAATAGCACATTTCTCCGAAACAAAAGTGTGGATATTGTTTCAAAGGAATTCTGTATGTTATGTGGTATATTAAATTGAAGGAAAAAAATGTTCAATTGCGCCTTTGGAAGTTGTGTCGCTTCCTTAAATACCGTTTTCCCTTCGTTCCCCATTGTTTGCCACCCTTTGCAATTTTCCAGGAATAAACGAACACGGAATGAGCCCATCCTGGGTAGTGATATATTTCCAAGTAATATAAGATGAAATCTTTCTCCTGAGGACAGCCATCAAGGGGGCATCGAAAATGCCAATGTTATGCCTAGAAATACCAATGGCACTAGTTGAAATACCAAGTTGTAAAGGGCGCTATTGAAAATGTACCACTTACCATGTCACAAGCGCAAGATCCACTTTACAAAGTATGTAACAAGTAGAATGCACATAGATATCAGTTACTCTGGTAGGAAAATGTAGAAAAATATCTTGAGAGGGAGAAAAAGAGAGAGAGACAGAGCGTCTCTTTTTAACATTCCTACTCGTTCTATTGTTACCTCTACAGGAGACCAAAGTTATATACATTGAGGGGTAGAGTGTGCCGCCCTATAGGAGGAAAAAGTCTTGACATTTTTTTCCGTCCTCTATGCTTCATGCTTGTCCAACATTCCCCTGGAAATAATTCACAAAAAACTATCGAACCTTTTGATAGGATGACATAGCAAATAAATCACTGGCTCCACAAAATTGTTCTCAAAAAACTTACTTACAGCTTTGCCCCGACCATGCTCCGCACCGGTCACAACGACATGATTTTCCCCTTCTTTCAGAAAGGAAGAGTAGGAGAGAGAATGACTGTCCTTGATATCTTCACCACATCAATAATACGCTCTCTCGGACGTACTAAACAGTTTTTCTTATATGTGGTGTATATACTTTCCTTTTAAC
>JAHZNA010001498.1:0-11451 GCA_027743935.1 Sinodicranocentrus sp. ZH6
CATCGACTTTCCCTTGATTGGTGATTTATGAGCCTTTCTCTTCATTAAAGACAATTAGGCAGTTGACCCAAAGAGGGATATTTTCCAAGCTTTTCTCTCTCACAAAAATATCCAACTTTATTGGTTTTTTTTGTAGAGGTTGCAAGTGTCTGACTGTTTATCTGTTAACTTTTTTCGGAGAAAGAACATGTTTCTCCGCTACATTTCCTCTTTCAATTCTCCATTAGCGGAGGACATGGAAGCACTTGTTTGTTCTACAAAATCAACTCTCATTTCGTCCAATTCTTTCTCCTGCTTTTGCCGCTTTGCGTGTCGATTCTAATTAAATGTTTGTGTGAGCAG
Organism: Sinodicranocentrus sp. ZH6; assembly: GCA_027743935.1. Classification (NCBI taxonomy): domain Eukaryota; kingdom Metazoa; phylum Arthropoda; class Collembola; order Entomobryomorpha; family Entomobryidae; genus Sinodicranocentrus; species Sinodicranocentrus sp. ZH6. The sequence continues at coordinate 343 of JAHZNA010001498.1, forward strand.
AAAAAGTAAAGAATTCTGGACCAACACTAGCTCTAACCTTTGCAGCTTTTTTCTCCTTCATTTATTCTCGCCTTATCGAAATTGGGAGAGATGAAAGGAGGGAGAAAAAGGGATCTTTTTCGGAGAAAGTACATTTCCAGAATTATAGTGTAGCTTCAAGGAAGAAAATGCATTTTTTTATTCCTTTCCTCAGGGAAAATTGTTTTTGATCAGTTGAAGAGAGAGAGAGGAAAAAGAGAGAGAAATTTTGTTTCATTTTTGTGAAGCATATAAGGGATCCTTTTCCGGAGAAAGTGAGAGAAGGGTAATGTGCTTTTAAAGGAAGACACTTTTTTTTACTCTCCCCAAATGGGAATGTATCAGGGGGAGAAGATTTGTTCAGAAAATGTCACTCTTGGTGTGTCTCTTCTTGTGTGGCAGTCGTAAAACAAGAGATCATTGAGGATTTGGCCGGGAGGCTTTGCTAATTTCACAAAGGAGGAGAGAGAAGTGAAGCCGGGCATAAAATAAACTTCAATTTTGGAAAATTGAATTCTCACAAAGAAAGAGACACAACAGCCTTTTCAAATTTACGATACAAGAGTCAGGAAGGCGGTGAGGAAAACAAGGAAAATATATAAACAGCTCCAATTTTAATTACAATTTAGTTCATTTCTCTCTCCTTTTTTCACTTTGAATGTTGTCTTGTTGCGGAGACTCGGAGAGATGACATGATTTTCAGAGATGCAGCAAGATAAACAAAGGAGAGGATGCTTTTTCTTGCGTTTATTTCCGTCCTCCCACCTACGCAATAGAGAGTTGCCTTGAATTCTAAAAATAGTCTCATCATCCTTCGGAAAGAGGGCGAGGAGAAAGTAGCTGTGTAGACTTGCTTAGTGCAACATGTACAAGAGTTAAATAGGTCTTTTACTCTTTTTTCCCCTACTTCCGTATCCGACAGTTATAGGATACGGGGCTCAGCTCTCATTTCATTCTCTGTATATATTTATCCGCCCTGCGGTTTTTTTCTAGTAAAATAGGAGAAAGAGAAAGTGAGGGAAATTGTGAGACTTTTACTTGCGTCAGCATTCCCCTTCATCATCATCATGATCAAGTTTTAAAAGAGCTTTTGCTAATAATTTCTCTTGTGGAGAAAGCTCGGCTCGTGCTGTTGCTATCAAAGTATGATATAACCTCAAAATGATTACTACGCGAGAGTAGCTCTCGCTTTCTCTCTTCATCTCTTGAGTTTTTTTTATGCGGAGTCACTCTCCTCACGTCTGTAAAGCTCTAGTCTGTGGATGTCAGAGAGAGAGAGAAGATGAGTGTGCTTTACTTACTGTTGGAGCTTGTGTTCGTGTTTGCTCACTGGAAACGCTTTCACTTGTTCCCTTCCTCTGCAACTTTAATGCGTCCGATGGCTCCGCTCTCTTGTTCCAATTTTAGTAGACGAGAAACACACACCATCATGCCACCAGGCTCTAATGTCCCACTCTCGCGTGTTTTACCTTAAACAAAGGAAAGAGGAAAAAATGTGGAGGGGAAAGTGATGTGGCACTTTTGCTAATGAATAACACACAATTTGACTACAAGTGGGGAAGAGTCGTTAAAAAAAGTCTAAACTCACAAGTGGAGAGAGACACGGGATTGCTCCTGGTGGTGTTCTTAATGAACTGGCGGTTTGTCTTGCTGCTTGATTAGCACAACCTTGTATACCTCAATCCAATATTGGGGGAAAGTGAGGGAGGGTGGTGAAAGTGAAATTGAGCCAGGCACTCACTTCCCCATGGATTCTAGTAATGCTGGGGAAAACATTTGCCCGAGGAGATGTTTTATGGGGGGAAAATGTGACAAAAGGTTTAATTAGCGAAGAAGGGTGTAATATTTTTGATGATGATATGGTGGTGTGGTGACCCATTTTGTGAGTTTTTTTTTAAAGAGGGCTATGAGGTTGTTTGGTGAAATGGATTTTGGGTTGAGGAGGAGCATCATCATTTTTGTGGTTGTGAAAATGATGACATTAGAGAAGGGATGGGAGAGCGTCATCAGCATAAAAAGGGTAAAGCACATGAAAAAGGAATATATTTTTGAGATGATATTATGATGATGGAGAAGATGAAGGAGCTTTTAGTAAGCCGGTAGTCGGCAACGTCCTCTTGCCTGTGGCAGAGAAGAAAATGCATTAAAAAGTTTGTTTCCAGTTATAGCTCCAAGATTGCTTCCGGTGTGCTTGGGATGGATTTTCTTTGAGTTTTTGACGCTCGAGGGGGAAGAGTAGAGAATGTTATTATGAAAACATGTGTGCTTTGTATTTACTAAGCAAAAGGGGGTCGACGAAAGGTAATACGAAACCGGAACTGTTTCACATTATCCTTGAGTTAGACTTCCGGTCTGGAATGGATGATGGAGTGTTAGGTGTGGTATATATGGGTGGGGATGGGGGTAATAATGAAATGGAATGAAAAAGGAATTTTTTGTATTTTGAACGTAAACTACTTTTTTCCTACTACTAGCCCCTTTTTTCCTACTAGCATTTTTGACCTCGGTTGTAATCATGACATTTGATACCCTCCTTCAGATCTACCTGTGTATGCGAAGACCTCGGAAGACCCGGTTGCGATGGATGATGGAAATGCCCGGTGCTGAGGTTCCGAGTTTCGGAGCGGAGCGGGCCCCGCCTCCGAATCCGGGCTTCCATTTGCCAGAGCTCCCTCCCAAACACTCGCTAGAAGCACTAGAGTTAGCTGACCTCCATCATCCTAATTGTAAAATTAATCGAAAGGTGTGTGTCTGCAACTCGTACATATTTAGTCAAATGCTTGAAGTATACCTACCTAAATAGCTAAAAAAAATATACACGTGTCCCTATAATATTTCCAGGCTCAAGAAAGAGAACGAGAGAGGAGAGAAAGTGAAAGCTCAGATTCCTTGTTATTAACACCAGAAGCCTTCAGAGCTACTGAAGCCGTTGAATTTATTGCCGAAATTGTAAAATTAATCGAAAGGTGTGTGTCTGCATCTCGTACATGTTTAGTCAAATGCTTGAAGTATACCTACCTAAATAGCTAAAAAAAAATATACGTGCCCCTATAATATTTCCAGGCTCAAGAAAGAGAACGAGAGAGGAGAGAAAGTGAAAGCTCAGATTCCTTGTTACTAACACCAGAAGCCTTCAGAGCTACTGAAGCCGTTGAATTTATTGCCGAGCATCTCCGAAACGAAGATGAGTACATCCAAGTAAGTCAATCAATTCGAAATTCCCGAATTTTTACTCCATTTCATTTATTCCCATTGTAGGACAACCACTGGAGCATGTCAACTCTCGTCTCCTGTTGCATCTCACACTTCAATCCAGTCCTTTTGTCAACTCGATATTGACTAACACTACTCGTGCAAAAACATTCTCTTTTTCCTTTTCTTTGTTTCCTCCAAACACCTCCATTTTCTCTGAATAAGAAACTAGTTGTGCAGAATGAAAAGGAAGAAGAAAAAAGATTTTTCTTTTCTGGAGGAAAAAAGAGAGGAAATAATCAAGTCGCGTTGATTTGAATCCACCTGAAATTTGTTTCAATCTCTCTTTTCCTGATTGAGATCCTTTGCATATCATTGTGAAGCTTTTTTGAAAAGGGCTGAAAAGAGGAGGTGAATAGATGATAAATCCCGTTTCCAGCATTTGCCTCCATTTCCCTCCAAATCTCATTATCATAGTCTTTCTCTGAGTGAGAGCAGGTAGTCGTGTTCATCAACGTGTGCAAATACAAACTCCAAAGCTCTATTCAACTTTGATCTATGCAAATCTTTAAAACTTTAGAATCAAATTTCCATCATGGGAACTCATTCTTGACAAAAAACTGTCCTTTTTCCATCTCCCCGTCTATATCTTTGATCCAAAGCTCTATTCAACTTTGATCTATGCAAATCTTTAAAACTTTAGAATCAAATTTCCATCATGGGAACTCATTCTTGACAAAAAACTGTCCTTTTTCCATCTCCTCGTCTATGTCTTTGTATTACAAGAATTCAATACGTTTTTATCTCGTCTCTCAATCCCTTTAAACTTTTTTTCCAGGAATGGTGAGTTGGTTAGTAAAATGAGTTGATTTTTTCACTTGCAGATACGGGAAGACTGGAAATACGTGGCAATGGTCATAGATCGCCTCCAACTGTGGATATTTTTCTTGGTAACGGCCAGTGGGACGTTTGGCATTTTGTGCAACGCTCCCCACATCTTCGAGCCGGTGGACCAAGACAAGATTATCGAGTTGTACAGAGGGAAATAACAGTGTTGTTCCTCTATTTGCAATATATTACTATTAATAACTATTTTTAGCTTCAAGTCGAACACTAATCATATTTAGATCACCGCAAGGAAATATAGAAGGACAAATATCAAACAGCACACAAAAGAGCTCCTCCAACTCATCTTAATGAGGAAGGAGAGAGGGAAGGTCAACTGTGAGCAAGGAATAATCCTGTGGAGTAAAACTAAATAAGTAAAATTTATAAATTAGCTGGGAATTTAGGGATACTTTTAGTCTCTCAAGTTGCTAGCGGGATGATAAAAATAATATTCAAGGTGATTTTGTAATAAGAGCCCTTCCTTGTAGTCAAGCTCCTTTTTCAATCAAGATCCAGCAAAAGATGTGCTTTCTCTGCTGGAAAAAGTATAAAAAAACGTTTTTAGTCAATTTGTGAGATTTTGAAATATTTTTCGTTTCGCGTAAAGATTTCCTGTAATTAGTTTCCGGTTTAGTGTGATTTCAACCATTGTAGTATTTTCTCCAGTTTTCTCCAGTGACCGATTTTTTTTTAAAAAAAAGGTACACTACAAACTTAAGAAGCTCTCGACAATGCTCAATAAATCGGAGGTGGGTTACAAGGGGGTTTTAAAAAAATAAAAAATTCTCTCCTCTCTCTCTCTACAGTAGAGAGAAAGAAAAGAAAGGAGTAGCAGGAAGGTTTTAAAAGGTAGCCAACTTTTACCTGTACTTGCTGTAATCATTAAGTGATCACACGGATGATAACAAGCTATAAAAAATTAAGGTTAGGAAGGAACAATTTACTAGAACACTTTTTAGGCATTTCTATATGATAATTATATATCAACTAAAAGTAAAAAATGTAACAATGGAACACTCGAACTCAAAAGCACATATTATCAACAAGTTGTAGAGGAGACAAGGGGAGTAGCTAAAAAAATAAACTAATTCTCACAATTATACACAAAAACATTTAGCTCATAATTAAAGAGTCTCGCTACACGCTGCTCGTACCGAGATCCAATTTGCATATAAAAAAAGGTTAACGTCGTCTCCCAACAATAAAAAGCAATTTCACTTCCTAACTCATTAACTTTTAGAATGATCAAAATACGCTATAAAAGATAGAGCTAGCGTTTGTGTACAGATTGTTGAGCCTTTTTTGTAGTCCGCAGGCGACCACATTTAAGTTAGAGTGCAGGGCAGGATCTCTCTGTTGGAAGTTGACCTTTGACCTTGTTAGTTCTGTATATATTGTAAATATATGATAGGGAGGTAGAGGGAAAAAAATCTTTTGTCCTTTCTCAAAGCACACTCCTCCCATTTGCCTTGGAAAAAAGCACCGAAAATTTGTGTAGACTAAATTCACTAAAGAATGCATGCACCACCTCATAACTCTCTAATTTTAAGAGTAAGTTGGAGAAAACCCAATTTGTAAGTTTAATTGAGACTAAGGAGTGCTTGTATTTCGCCAAAGGTGCTATTACGTAGTGGAAATGGAACGGTTATTTTAAAAAATGCGTAAAGCGTTGCCGGTATTTCAAACAGTAAAAAAATCTGGTTTTTTAACATCCCTCTCGCAATAAACATTTTATTGAAGAAGGAAAAACGGAAGGATCATATGATTTAGTTTTCTCTCCACTTCATCTGTAGCCACACATTCGCCAAAAAAAATACACGTCATAAAAATATTGTAGAGCCCTGAATATAAAAATAGATAGTGAGACTAGGAAAAATATGCTCCTCTTTGTACTCGAGTTAAAAAATAAAAATTTGTATGCCTATGCAACTCATTAAAATTAGTGAATTTTTAAGGCGCCGAGCTGATCTGACAATGCGAGCTCATTGTCAGCCCTGCTTTTGAATGGTAACCGTTGTGTGAGATGAAGCAACAAAGAATAAATTTTAAAAATTCCATTGCTTTAAAAAAAAGGGTGAGAAGAATACGTAAATTGACTAAGCTGTAGTTTTAAAAATGTAAACTGATAAGGGCTATGTATACTACGAATGACGAGAGTTTGTAAAGATGACGAGAAAAGAAAGTTTGTAAAGATGAGGAGAAAAGAAAGTTTGTAAAGATGAGGAGGAAAGAAAGTTTGTAAAAAAAGGAGAGTTGTGTGGCGACTACACAAAAAAGCTTCCTTAGTGCATTGTTTAGACCAACTAGACTAGACGTCAAGTCCAAGCTGTTTGAAAAAATATTTGTAAAAATAGTCGACATTAAGGGAAGAGGCGGATCTAAATTGATCTTTAAAAGTCCCAAGGTTTGCAGAGGAAATGGAGAGAAAGTTGAGGGGACACAAACCTACTGCCGTTTTCTAACTAGATTTTAAGAAGTCTGCAAAAGAGAAATGCGGAAGTAAAAATAAGAGGAGAAAAATAATGTGTGGCAGAGAGTTTTTAATAAAGTGTATCATAAAGGTAGATTAAAATTACAAGTATTTAAGTTGGTGAAGGTTGAAATCTGAAATCTAAAGAGATGAGGATGTTTTGACAAACAAAGCCATACAAACTCTGCAAACCCAAAAACAACAATAATAACGATAATCACTAAAATGATGTTAAGTTTTAGAGTAAAAACTAATCCAATTTTTAGAATGTGGCCGTGCAAAAAATTGCACAGAGTTTAAGGGAAAAATTGTAACAATTGTAAGGGTATTAAAGAAGGGAAGAACTAAAATTATATGGTGGTAATTAAAAATACGTAAAAATTTGTAAAGGTATTTGATATTAAAAAATTGTCAACGACTGCTCTACATTTTTTCCTCAAAAGTCTCACCTGTATATACACACACCTATCTAGTGTGTGTGGCGTGCTATAGGGAAAGAGTTTCAAGAGCGTTATTGTTTTTCGCAATTGGATTTTACATTGTTTTTGAATTGTTTTGAATGAATCAAGACAAGAATTCAGGGAGAATATAAAAAATAATATGCAAACACGACTTTTTTATAAGAGACTCTGTATACCAACCAGGATATTTGTAATTAGGAGTGTGTGTCTATTTAAATTAAGGATAAATGGATTAATTAAGGACTTCTTAGGGAAATAGTGCCGCCTTTTCTTGTTATCATCTATAAAAACATTTCTGATTATTGACGAGTTAACTAATATGCAAAAAGAAGAAAATTAACCTGTTTCGCAGATAAGTTGATTCGATATGCAGTGCATTCGTTACAGGCTCAAATTATAACTAATATGCAAAAAGAAGAAAATTTTAACCTGTTTCGCAGATAAGTTGATTCGATATGCAGTGCATTCGTTACAGGCTCAAATTGTTCTCTTTACTTGTGTGTAAAATATTATACATGCTCCTATAATATCTAAACATACCACTAACTACTTTTTTAATTGCATTTACGCTAACGACGAAAACAAAATACAATATTCCTCCGGATGTTTTTATTCCTTTTTCCCTCGAAAAAAATAAAAGCTTCCAACTCATTACTCTAACATGGATATGCTCTCTCTGATCCTTTTGCAGAGATTTTTGTAAAGACGAACACACAAGATACGAACCCAGTTAGAGAGAAGATAGTTTTAAGATATGATGATGCCACTTTAAATAATTTGATAATGAGCCAGACGCATAAAAAGGAAACAGTATTGTGTGCAAAAAACAAGAGGCATAGGTGGGGACGAAGGTTAAATGGTTTTGTGCGACATCAAACTAAATACAATCATTTAATAAATAAAAACTCGTGTAAACCGCTATAATCTGAAGTAGGCTAGATTATTCTCATCCTTTATAATTGACAGGGGGAGGATTTTAATAGTATTATTCCAATATCACCATCTACTTCACATTTTTTATCAACTTTTTTAAAAATCATTAACCCTTCCGGATGTAGACTTCAATGTTCCGTTCTTCCAGAATCAGTATTTACATTTGAGTTTTTTATTTAGCAGTTTTGTAACCATGAAATGTAAAAACTGCTCCAATTCAGTGTGAAAAAAAAGTATTTTAATTGTTCAAATCGTTTGTAGGATCCAGTGCAACATTCTATACTGCCCATGTTTTATCGGGATAAAATTGTTTGGGAGGGAAAACAGCGACAAAAAAAGTGTGACAAAATAAATAAAAATGCGCACACTTACAAATCAAATTTTTCAAAAGTCAACAGAATGAAAAAGATTGCAATTACAGTAAACAATGAAATGGTGTACAGGAAATGATTTTTTGGAGGGGATGTGAATTTTTAATGGGATATATATATAATAAATGAGAAAAACATGATGCTGAGAAACACACATGTTGATAGTGATATATTTAAATAACATAATTATCATGTACGATTAAAATACTAAATGATATTAATGATGATTATAAATATTACTCTAATTACAAATATGATTATGATGATTAGGATATATGATATGATATGCGGTAACTTGAAAAATTATTATTAAAGTTATACACAATTGTTGGAATGTTTTTCACAAACAATCTTCTCCATCCGTATTATTCCTCATTTGCATAAAATATTATCACACGTGGTTAGGTAAGGTTATCCAAGTCAACGCGCTTTTTATCCCCGATAAACAACCTGGAATTGAACAAAGGAAATACAAGTATATAGTACATAGAGTAGTCACAATCATGAGTAGATAAGTCGAGCTGAATATTTTTTGTGACCTCACCACAGGCAAAAGAAGAGATAAGTAGAGAGGTGGAATAATGCAGAGGCAACGGCCAGGTGATCTNTAAGTCGAGCTGAATATTGTTTGTGACCTCACCACAGGCAAAAGAAGAGATAAGTAGAGAGGTGGAATAATGCAGAGGCAACGGCCAGGTGATCTAACATTTGCAGTTGGACGTGAAGATAAGCCCAGTTGAGGAGCTGGAAAATGCGGGAAACAGCCATGAGGTTCATGGCAAGCCAAATGTTTTTCGAAATTGGGATCTTCTTGCGGGAAATCTGGAACACGAGCCAAAACTGCGGTAGCAAAGCGACACCTTCCAGGTAGTGACTCCAGGCCCAACAAAACTGAAAATAATTGCCCACACACAGTTTTACAAAGCCTTTGGTTACGCGGTTATTTTTTGCAGTTAATTTAATTACCAATTTTCCGGTCAACTTGATGTGGCTGTAGTTGAAGAGATAGGCTAAGCCTGCGGTGATGCCGACGACAAAATGAGTCCTGAAAATGAAGCAGGTTAAATACTTTTATGATTGCTTGGCATGAGACTTTTTTAAGAATAAGAAATAATTACTGGAAGCTGTCTGCATTTTTGGTGACGCCACCACGCTCTGGGGACATTAGCTTGGCAGCATATGATAAAGCAAGGAGTCCAGCCCAAGACAGGGCGGCGAAGACTGCACATGAGATAAGTTCATAGAAGAAGAAGTAGGACAATGGGTTGAACTCGACAATGCGGAAGGTGAAGGTGAGGGCGTAAAGGTATTGCGACTTTGAAGACACTTGAACTATCCTCCGACCGCCACCACCACTTTTAGCTACTGTGTCTGCCAAGTCGTACATGAAAGTGAGGAAGGAGAGGAGGAAAAAGAAATCCTGGATGATGTGACAGTAGGTCATCTCATGGCCGAAGAAGACCGTCCCACCCACTCTTAAATCTGGTAAATTCATTTTCCCCATTTGTTTAAAAAAACGATACTATGGGAAGGTCAACGAAGAAAGAGGAATTCTTGTCTTTCCATTTTTCTAGAAAGTTTGCATATTACCTAAAAGTTTGTCATTTGGTGAGTGTACAACTTGAGATTTTTATGTAGCATTGGAGACGGATGTACAGGAGAATAGAATAAGAAGACTGTCAAGTGTTTTATCTTCTATATGCTATTGCTGGCTGAAGCCGATCTCTATGTGTGATTTAGACTTTTGGGCCGACTAAAAATAGGTCTCATTAGAAGTGCTTGTGTGGTTGTGTGCATATCGTCTGTGATGAGGTGGTGCTCAAAATTTGAAAAGATATTGCTATTGTCGTATGGAGGAGATTCAAACCTATTTTATTTGTTTGCTTGCTATAATTATCAACTTGAAATATAAAACTTGAAACCTGAAATCATGGAGGGTAAGCTTGACATTGAAAAGTACTCGAAATTTTGATTTTTTACGATATTAACATGATTTGGTTTGCTTTAGTACAAAAGAGAAGCATTTAAGATATTATTCCATGATTGATTAAGGTAGTTGAACTTTAGACTGACATTTAAAACATGATATTTGATATTTTTCATTTTCATCACAAAATGGAAAGTATGAGCATCGCATTTACATTTGAAGTCCTTGAAAAAAGCTTTTTATTTGTAAATATGCATCGTACAAAGTACAAAGGCTGGAATGCATTGTAACATTTTAAGGCATATTTCACAATACCACCCCAGTAGACGCGCAGTTCCAGTGGTATACCTACAACGTGGATTTTAGATTGGATGGAAGAAAAGTAGAATTGTGTGTAGAATGAAATAGACTTTAGCTTCTTGTGAGAAACTCATCAAAAATGTGCAGAGTGAGGGAGCAATGCGTCGTAGTATATGTGAGCAATGTGAGACTTACTATACTTGCATTACTTGTTAGAGATATTGTGCGCATCACATTTTTTTTACAAGTGGACGACGTGACTGACTCAGCAAAAATCCTTAATGAACTGTCATCATCTGGTTGAGGTTGAGGTGCTTTACTACAAGTTTTAGTTGCTCACAAACAACAACACACATATTATCTTCTGCTGGACATTGTGTAAAAAATTGTCATTTTTTTTGTTGATGGAATATGCTTTCAGGTGGAAAATTTACTGCAGTCATTTCAACGCTAATTGCTGCCTTTTTTGCAATCTACACAAGTCAAGTGACAACCCCATCCGTTGCTTTGCAATTTGAAGAACCCACGTGTCAAGGGTTAGCTGAAGAG
>JAHZNA010001499.1:0-27464 GCA_027743935.1 Sinodicranocentrus sp. ZH6
AACAAAACAAGTGACATTTAGTATTTTGTGCTGGTGTGAGACTAATTAAGTTGAGACTGATTTGCTGTTTGTTCTTCAACAACCATTTTATTTTACGAATGACTGTGAGCAATATTTAAAACAGTAGTAGGAAGTGGCCTGTTGGAAAACTTCACAAAGTCCACTCAAAGTTGAAAGTCTTATCAAAATAACATTCAACATTTGATAAGTACAAAAGTATATCCAGGAGGAGCCATGTGCGCTGAGATAGGAAGGGAATATTAAGCTTTGAACTAACAACAACAACTACACTGTAACTGCTTGACACATTTTCAGCTGGTAAACCGGAGAACAATTTTATTCTATTAAAGTATTCTTCTGGATTACAATTTATTAACGTTTTTTTTATTACGCAGCGCAGTCTGCAATTATGGAGGTATCTTCTTCGACAAGTAGTTCATTCATGTGGGTGGAATTTCTGCTGGATAAAAAACTTCTGAAACAACATCTATCTCAGGCAAATCCAGGTAAATTATTTAATGAAATAATATTTATGCTGATCTGATTAGTCTTATCATCTCTCTTGTCACTTGTGGTCTAGATCCCAGCACAACAACTCTCTTGACTCAATTTATTATTAACGCCGATAGAGCTATCCATTTGTCCAACGGTGAAAATGGAAATAACGGAAATAATGTAACCAATAATAATACTTCAATAGCTTCTAGTACTACTCCAAATGCTTCTGACAAAACTGATGATTCCCTACCAATGACTGCGGAGCAACTAGCTACAACATGTAGATCCAGAAAAACTAAATCGTTGATTTTGATGACCATGCAAGTAGCAGCTTTCCTTGGTTGGGATTTGGAAGCTTTAGCAAAGTTAGTGGTTAATGAACCAAGTAAAATTTGGGTAAATTGCGGAAGTGTGTCGTTAGACTAAATTCAAATTTTATTTTACAGGGTCCCTTTAGTGCTTCAGCATTCTTTGATGAGACATATGGTAAATTTGGTGAGCTCAGAAGGTGATAAAGGAAACAAGGCGACTGAGCGATCGAAAGAATTTTTACGCGTATTGTATCACAGATGGGTTCTGCATACATTAAATAATCACGATGCAGTTTATCGTTCTTTTCGGTCTTACAACAAGTTTGTGAAACATTAGACGGAAAATTTGTTGTTTTGAGAATTAAAACATGCTTTAAAATAATATTGATTTTCTTTACTTTTAGCGTTGTGCCTGGGGCCGAGCATTTTAACACCCCGCTCAGTATTGACGCAGTTATCAAGCAATTGAATGAAGAAGAGTCGGCACAATATCTTAAAAGCTTCTTTGGGCAGTCAGTTTTTGCTAAAGTTAAAGAATTTAAAGTGCCGAATTTCGATACATTTGCTGGGGAAAAGGATCCAGACTGGTCTGTCGGCAGTTCTATGGGGAGAGCAGCGTTCGAGTCTTTAGTGCATTTTGAGCTCAGTGTTTACTGGTTGTATAAAGGAAACATAAAAGACGCTACTCATCATTTTAAAAGTCAGAAATCAAAGCCTGAGCAGTATGCTCCATATTTAAAAATCAAGCCCTCCAAAATGGATGGCTGCAGGAAGGCTTTGGGATTGCAAACAACTAAAACAGTTAGTGCAAATTCCGTTTACAAATCCGCAACTCTTGATTACGCAAACATTACTGAAATGGCTATGCTAATGAAGAAAGGCCAGCTTAGTAAATTGCAGCGAATGTTACCTCCAGCGGAGACTTCTGCCAAAATTTCAAAAAAAGTTGAAAAATTGAATGTGGATAAGAAAGATAATTATGAAGCCACACTATTAGCTTCCGGTATGACATTTATTGCAGCAATAAGAAATGAAATAGTGTATGTAATTATCGGAAAGAAACTGTAAGGGCTAACTGTTTGCTTTGATTCAGGAAACGAAAAAATATCAATTTCAGTTTTGGAAGGGAGACTACTTGAAAGTACTGAAGTGACTGTCATCAAAGATTGCTTAACGAAGTTAAGCCGACTGACGGGGGCTGCTGGTTGTGGTAGTGGTGTGTATACTAAATTATTTAGTAGCTGGGAATTGCCAATCCCTATTCATCATGCAATTCTAAATATACCTGCTGGCTCATTCGCGGACTTCATTTATATATTGGTTGCAAAGTCAAGACAGCTGCTAACTATTAATGTAAGTTTTATTTCATGAACGTAAATGCATTAATTTTTTTCTGTTAGTACGAAGTCTCGGAAGATAATCTTGTTCCTTTTATTACGTCTATGCATGCGTATTAATAGACGATCATGGCATGGAGGTGTTCGCGGTTTAAGCGAAGGTATAAAATGAATTATAAGTTATAAAAATATTTGTCTTTTTTAGATGTTTAACGAAGCCAGAGATATGTTAGTAACGGCTTCTCTAGAGCTTGGAGCTAAGATGAATCAACCATCAATGAGATCTTCGAATTCAATGGGTCCATTCTATTACAACATTAGCAAGCTGACAAAAATGCTGGAATGGGAAATGCTGTTGATTGATATCAACAAATTCTTTTCGGAATTTGATTCTGAACTTAAAACTGTGCCTACAGACCTTACAGTACGCTGTAGAGACTGTTTACATTACCTGCATGGCCAGAACAATGATGTAAACCCCCGCTCAGAAATTGTTGAAAGTATACTCATGGCGCTGATTAACATTGGAGAGTACAACTTAGTGGTTCATTACGATCAAACACAAATCAACCGTTACCCTTTCCTTGAATTTTTGGCACTGCTTGCCCGTGTTTGTCACGATTTATTTGTGGATCGAAAAGATACTTCGTCAAATTACCGCGAATTATGGAGTGCCGGTACGCAAAGTAGCATAGACTCTTAAAAACAGTAAAGTGAAATTATGTAAACCGAGTTTAACTAATGATGTTGGTAATTATGTTGGTACAGTTTTGCCATTATTTTCCTCATACAACACACTGACTGGAGCCATAATGGTGGGAACCGCTACTTCTGTAAATCCTAAAAAGATGGGCTCGAGTTCCATCACGTCAAGTAGTAAACCAGCAATTCTTTCCAGTCGTCATTTATTGATGTGGGTCATTGATAGATCGTGTTCGCAAAGTATCATAGCTGTGTGGGCATCTTTGCTAGCTAGACTTCATAACCACATTTTGGATGATGTCGGCCTACAAATTGTGACTGAATATCTTCATATTTGGCCAAACATATTGGATGAGTAAGTCAATTTGTTTATGTTTTCTGGATCACAGAAAGTGGGATAAAGTTTGCTTTAAGCATCCGTGGCTATTTCATAATAATTCCTTTCTGTTTTAGTGTGACGGCTGGTTCAGCAGCTGGGCTGCCAGATGGGAAAGTAAGTCGTGTAGCAGGGAGTTCAAAATTGAATAGTCGCCACATACGAGACTTTCTGTTCCATTTGCTGGAGAAGGCCCTGTTATGTACCAATGGAAATGATATGATGTCCTGGTTAAGATGTTTAGGGGATGTACATTTGGCGGCTGGAGTTCCAGCTTCTGCGATGAAATGCTACATTGAATACATCGGGATCGGTACCGATTTCTTCGAAAAGCATAACACAACGTTTTGGAGTGACAACAACTTGTTCAAAAGAATGATAAAATGTTGCGAAATGATGGGATGTCATACCCAGGTACTGAGCCGTAGGATTAATATTTGTTTAGTAAAAAATGCTCCATTATTATTGTATGGTTTGTAGTTAGTACGCATATGAATGTAACATGATTTTTACTATTATAGGCAGTTATTTTATGCCAGTTCCTTACCGAGGTAGATTACTCCATGGCATTCGGAAAAGCTCAAGAGAAGATTACATCGGACGCATCAGACGCTTTATATGGATTCATATGGGACTTAACAATATTGGAATTTCTCATAAATCTGCATAGCAAGCGAAATGAAACCACGAAAAGACAAGAAGCGGTTAGTTATAACAAACAAATTTTACTAGTCAGCATTTTACATTTAACATAAAAATATTCGTTTTTTACAATATTTTTGTAGATCAAAGTTATGGGTATGCTGGAGCTTAATTCCAATAACAATGAAGAAATTCAGAGAGAAGCAATGTACCTACGAAAATCTCAGTTCTTACGTACTTTAACTAAACAGTATGTATTTGTATAACTGATGTTGATTTTTTTACCATACACATAAGCACTAATAACGTTAAGTCTCAAAACAATAATATTTACGAAACAATACTTAAATCGAAATCGTTTAGGAATGTTTCGGTATTCCATGATTTTGCCTTTTCTTCTTTTATTTCACGCATAAAATTTTGAATTTCACTTAGAAGATCAATTGGTCCAAAAACTGAATTTTGGAAAGTTTGCATTTCATCCACTTCCATCCCTTCTGTTTCGTAAGATATATTTCTACCATTAGTACAATATAATGATGAGTTTGGAATCGAGGACTGCTCAAACATAATTCGAGTATCTACAGGGCGACAAATATCTGGACAGGTTTCCTCAAATGTCTTCACGTTTTCTATGTACACATCTAAGTTGGAACAGCTTTGTGATTCTTGGCGAACTTGTTTTAAGAAATCATTAATATTCTGAAGGAAATCCGCAGTAGGTTCGAACGCCTTGTTTTTTATTTCTTCACTAACCCTTCCGTGCTTTGTGTTGGGCGACTTCTCAAACCCTATATAATACTGCGCACCATGCACGGAATTTTGGATGCCATGGGAGGGTGCCGTAAATGAAGACATCTTGGATGAAATGGGAGTGCGATCGCTATTTCCACCGCCACATAATGCTCGTAAAACGTCCTGGTTAGTTTTGTTATACGGATTACTGACAGGAAACTCCCACAATTCTTGTTGCAATTTTGCACTAACTGTATTAACACGCTCCAATCTTTGTTCTTTTCCTACTTCTACATAAGATGTGCTCATTCGGGGAAGTTTTTTAGGTGTCGTTCCATCGGGTTCAGCACAATCTCCTTCAGATTTTCGTTTTGGCCTGCCCGACACGTTTTGTGGGAAATTATGCAAGATTTCATCCAACGCAGCGCTCCCTTTTTGCATTGTATCAACTTTACTGATTGATGGTTGGACTGGACTAGTACCGCAGAATGCTTTGAAAACATCACTAGTTGAAGATGAATAGGGATTAATTGCAGGAAAATTCCATAGTTCTATTCGTTTCTTTTCTTGTTGCATTTCACGTTCTTGTTTCTTGGTCTTTGCAAACATTCCTCCATCTTTCCAAAGCGATCCTTGCTCGAAGTCTTTTTAGAATCTGTTCAAGAGCTACCATTTTTTGCAAACTAGAAACAGCAAAGATGATCAACAATTTTAACCATAATTTATTATCAAGAATCACAGACCACTTTTATATACTGTATTTTTTGCTTACTAAAACTCCTTAGCAATTTTGAGTTCGTTTCTTGCTGATAACTGGACATCCATTTGCAAGCTTTCTTCTATCAAATGGGCCGTTGATCTATTGGACACTTCTTCTAGCGTCTTAAATTGGTTTAATTTCGATATGCTCACTGTCCGCACAACACTATTTACATGCCTTGATAGTTCCTATGTTTTTCATAAGAATTTTCTAGTAAAAGTTTCGTCAAAAAGATGTACGCATAACATTAAGATTAAGATCAATGTAGCAATGCTAACCTGTTCTACCCATTCTAACGACACCTTAAAGCAAGCTTCAACTTTTAGTTTTTTTTTAATTTCTTTTTCTTGAGATTTCTTTGCAGCTGTCAGCCCAGCCTGGGAGATCTTTGTAACATCATACTTGACTGAATCATTGATTAACTTGGTTGCAGCAGCGTCACACGCTGCGTCGATTTCCTTCACCGGTTTAGCTACCTGGGTTTCCTTTCTTGGCTGAAAGTTAAAGCCGGGCATAATGGTCTGCGCTGGTTTTGGCATTTTACTGGCAAACATGCCAAATATGCTATTTCCAGTTGAAACTGGAGTATGATGGAAAGGCTGAGCTTGTGAAACTGGAACGTGATGAAAAGCCTGAGTTTGAGAAACTGAAACATGATGGAAAGGTTGAGCTTGGGATAGCTGAAATCCACTTTTGCTTCCTTGAGTTTCCACAACAGCTCCGGCAGTCAGTTGACCACTGTCATTATAGCTACTATGAGGTCTCCGAATTCCCATTTCTGGTAATGGACCGCCATTAATAGCTTCAGCCACCTTTGAGTACAAACAATATCAACATTAAGCTTTACACATTAACCAATACAACTGATGTTATATCATTACACATTCAGTTAATAAGATCATACACTAGTAAGCAGCTTAGAATCTATTAAATGGTGTTCTCTATATATAGATGGACTTTCCGGCAAATAGAACAGCTTTCGTTTCAAAATCACTCTTTTGTCATCCACATCACAGTGTATTCCATGAGCATCACACAAGTAACTGAAAGATTGTGCTTCTTCTGAACCATAGCCTAACATTCGCTGTAACGTAAGCATTGGCATCTAAAATCGAAAGATAATTTAAATCAGTTCAACGTACTGCTCACAAAAAAATAACGTCATGCATTCAATAACGACTTACCACTGTCTCGTATTTCGGAAGTGTACAATGGGCTTTTATAAAACACCGTAAAGCTAAAGAACGAACTTGAAAGAAATAGCGGTGTAAAATGCATGCTATCATATAGGGTAGGCGATCCACAGCTCTGAAGAAAGCAACAAAATTCTTTATGTATATACTATGATGAAGTTTTAGAGCAGTTTGAACCTCTGTAGAATTAAGAATCCAACTAGGCAGCTGTTGGGCATTATATAAAGCATCGCCTTCATTTAAGTTCATCATTATCTGATATGCTCGAAACTCTGGCTCATTAGGACATTTCACTTGTCTACGACGTAGATCTTCATATAAATGCTCTAAACTTTGTAAACACTTCATTAAATTTTCGTCGTTTAATTTGGGATCAAATGAGTGTACGTCCAGTTCGCATAAACGTGACCCACAATGAATATGAAACCGGGTACATTTTTCGTAGAGGGATACAGCTGTCAAGTCAGTTATCTGCTGTTGTGTAATATCTTTTCGTATACTTCGAGTTCTATCCCACAGAAAAGTATACCAATCGCTGAGATTTTCATCGGGATCGTCTCCCAGTGGCACAACATTTTTAAGAAGGTAATGCATAGTATAGTCCAACGTTGGCCCTGGTCGTAATTCATGCGGAAGAGGTTCCTCTTGATCAGCGGAACTCCTAGAATAGGCCTTAACAGCTTTCTGATGATCCACTGCAACATCCTGCAAATTGTTTGCGAACATTAAGGGGCACTAAAAAATCAGCTACTGAGCTACTATATAAGGGTATAAGTAATCTTACCGGTCCTGGTAAAGTTTCATAAACTACCAATTGTCGCTGAAACTGTCGCATATACCGTTCTTTTTCTGGGCACATATCTGGACAAGTTCCAACCAGTTTTGTAGCAAACTCTACATTTACTTTGGTTTTCGGAACCCCTAAAATTCAGCAAAGAAAGGAGCTTTAAAAACCATCGAAGAAGAAGATCTAAAAATTCTTTAATCTTTGACACGAATGAAAAAAAATTACTGGATCGAATAATTTTATCTCGAGCTTCCAATATTCTGTATCTATCTTCGATTGTTAAAAGCTCGTTTCGCGAATAACTCCTGAGCTTCAGGGGTATCAGGATTAAATGAAAGGAGCAATGGATTCGGCTCATCTTTTGATATCTGCTGCGCCTGCTGTGAACTAGATGCAAGACTAGCACTTGTGCTGGTGGTGGCTCCACTCCGTTTTGGAAAAAGCTGATTGGGGATGATCTTTGAAATAGATGAAGACTTCATCTCTGCACTGGTGCCCGGTTTGCTTGTAGACGTAATGCCAGATGGAAGCATCCCGGAAATCACTGGTTTAGGTTTTTCAAGTTCAACTTCCGACTTTTTTACCACAGTCTGCAGTGACACCTTCTCTTTTGGTTTCTCTTGAACTAGATCCACTGATTGAACTGATTCCGTTCCGGTATTGGCAGAACTCTTAGATGTTTTTGGCACTTTTAACTGTATTCCAAGACGAGGTAGATGAAAACGGTTTTGGAGCGTCACCAAACGCAAATGGTGATGTGAAAGGTAACTTAAATAACGAAGACGATGAAGGAGTTGAATTGTTAGATTTTGATGCTAGTTTAAACGAGAAAGAACTTGAAGGTGTCGAATCAGAGGCTTCCTTGTTAGTGGCTTTATTTTCTTCTTCGGCGCGTTTGAGAGGACTTTCGTACACATCATTTTCATCGTTTTCTACTTCATCGTCGTCATCATTTTGATTTTCCTCGTCGTCGTCATCTAAAATTTCTCCTTCTTCTTCTGTAGTTGCCTCTGCTGTGTCTTGTGTATCGGTTTCCCCTTCCACTATATTGCTATCGTCAGCCTCCACATCAAAAGATTCATTCAATATTTCACTCTCAGTAACATCGACAGTTGTTTCGTCAATATCGACAGACGGAGTTATCAGTTTTTGAGATAGTGGTGAGCTTTCATTAATCCGCGAAGGTCCTGCGAAGCACAATGTACTGGAGATATCATTAATTTCTGTCTCGTTTACATTAACAGAATCATTGGGAGGAATTGGCGAAAGTCGTTTTGTGTCTTGAGAGGGCAAACTTAGCTTTGCAGCTACGTTTCCACTGTGTATTTGTGTCACCTGTGATTTCAAAAGTTGTCCACTTTCTGAAATTCCTCCCGCAGACTTTTTCCTTCGATCTAAGGAGAGCATACTTCTAGGAGGAAGAGCGAACGGGTTTCTCGGAATACCAGGGCTGCTCGGTTTTCCAGATTTGTCACCAAAAGAAGGCTTTTTCCGAAGAAAAGGGAACGGACGCGAAATCTTTATTGATGATCGTAACGATGTTGCATGTAAAGTGTTTGACGTCGTCAGTACGCCCGACGCTCCCATTTGAGATGTATGAGGTACTGGTGATGAATTTGAACTCGGCAACTGAGAGGATTCGGAGGACGGCGTAACTGCATTAGGATTATTAAATGTTCTTATGATTTTGCGTCGTGTAACAAATCTATTGGCTGTGGATGCAGTAGGAACCACCGTTGTCTTCTGCCCTTCTGATCCAGTGCCAAATGACTTTGAAGAAAATGAAATTTTCAGAGGTGCAGCATTTGGATTAATTTTGTTGCCATTAATTAGAGCATTTTCTGCACCTTCCTAATAATGAATCAATTTAACAAGCAATAATATATCATTAATTTAACTGGTCAAATCCATAATTAAGTGGATGTAAAAACTTGCGTACACCTTTATTTACCTGAGAACTGAAATGAATGATAGCAAATTTCTTGGATAAACTACAGGCAAGCCTTTCCACAACACCATACTGTTCAAAATGCTGCTTCAAAACATCCCGATGGTTAAACTCTTCAGGCAAGTCAACAATAACGATTGATTTCTTCTTTAACGCCTGTTCAGTACTTCCTAAGGACGCTTCCATCTTTGTTTTAGATAATTTATCGCAAGCTGATAAAAATATGAAATCAATTTACATCTACGAGTATAGTGTATTAAAAGTGTGAAAAGGCTATAAAGCGTTCACACTAAACTGTCCTAAATTCAAATGACACGCTTACTTAATACAATTAGACCTTTTTTAACAGAGTTTTCTCATTTTTTTCTATAGTGTATAAAATATTGACTATTTGTTCGATTTCCAACCTCAAACCTTTTAAAAACAATAAAATAATCAGGTTGTTTTATAAACAAAAATTGAGCCATCTGGTATCTGATGCTACGATTCAGCCCTAACCACTATGCAGTAGCTGAAGGACTAATCTCGGCAATTAAATGCAACTATTGACTATTTTGTTAGTTATTAAATATAGTTTTTACATCAGATCGTAAGAAGAAGTGCGTTATCTCAGCACACAAGTTGGAAATATCAACAAAAAACAAACCAGCCTGATTTAGTATTAGTGGAACAGCAGCATCATAAAAGCTTAGCAAAACCCCTCAATCAACCAACATAGGCCGCTATGATCTACCACACAAGTTGTAAAAATCGGGGGAATATGGGAGAATTGTAGTTTACTTATTGAGTATGTACGTAAACAGAAAAAAATGCTTTTACTTTTACTGCTCAGATTTTCTAATGAGAGTTTTGGTAGCTATTTTTGCTTTGCTATACTTTTCATTTTTTAGAAGATTTTTTAAGGGTTTGTGAAAGTTTCATCATTGGAGAATGGCATAGGGGAATGTATTAAACTCGACAACCATTATATTGTCGTACTTACAATTAATGTAAAGTGAAAGTTGCATAGGGCTATAATAGAAAATTAATGGCATGCTATACTAGAAGGATATAATTCGGAATAAAGTTATAGCTTTATACTTGAAAACGTCTAAATTAAATGCATTATTAAGATTTATCATGATCGCAAGTTGTAAGTTAAAAATATTCTTACGAGAAAATCCAGCTCATTTCAATGAATCATTTTAAGTATAAATTCATTGCAGCATATATGTATACATGTCAATCGACTCATATGTCATAATCATAAAATAAATCATACTCAATTCACTCGCATTCTTTTCATATTCATAAGTATTCATAAGGATAATCATTATGGTATTATGACATGCATGTAATAAGGCAGAAAATGCAAGAATGCATATCACTATCACACTCATTTTTGCATTTTCAAGGAAAACTGAAAAATTGCATTAGAAGTACTATGCATTTTCAAGCTTTAAAACTTATTCCTTCCTCACATTCACATTAATATGTTTCTTTTGTATAGGTATGGTTTTTACTCTTATTGTTAGATGAAATGAATATGATATGATGATACTGAATGGTTGAAAAGAACATTCCATACTGATGTGACGATTGTGACGAACAATACATTAATTGTTTCAAGATGAAATGAAATATCTTACAAAATTATTCATAATGTGCTTGTAGCATTTATACCTACTTTAACCAAAATTTTGAACAATAAATGATAATGAAAGATAAATCACCGGAACGAAAACAATTTGTCCCAGTAAAAGATTGTTTCTTGCTTGCAAATGTGTAATATTATATCACACAATTTATTCATATCAAGTTTAAGATTCACGATCCAGTTACATTTTCTACACATCCCTTCGGCTCGTGTTTGTGGTAGAATTAATCATGAGCGGAACTTTCGGTGAGCTAATACAAAATACAACTGTCTGTAAGCGGTTTGTTCGCCATTTGCATATAATAATTATAGAGTATAAAAATTCGTCATATCAGTACAAGAAAGCATGATCTGATGATTTTCTGTTGGTGGAGCACTTTTTTATGCAGCCAAAAAGATTTTTGCCGTGTTATTTTACCATGTCAGATCTGCTGTCCTTGTGCTACACACAAAACATACCGAATGAATGTAAACTTGTAAAAGCGAGTTCGTGAGCTACATGTGCACACAAATTCACAATCACAAAAAATAGACTTCGCTATTAAAAAAATGTACATACAAATACAGATGTGTATGGAACGGAGTAAGATGGAAAACATAAGCTTTTGGGTATGTGTATGCACATGCAGGATGGATGTAGTTTTTATGAAAAATGTCCTGAGAGATCTCTCCAAGATTTCATGTCACGTTCACACAGTCACATGTAGGTAGAGACTGAGAGGACGAAAGCGAAGTAGGCTGGTACACAAAAAGACCTCTTCTCATATAAACTCAAAGTCTCAAAATCACAATTAGTGACGTAATAATAAATTAATAGGTAAATTGGAATTAATTATCGGTGGATAAATTGGAGCCAGACAGTCTTTGCAACATGGTAGCTTACCATGTATTTGCATTTTGAGTTTGTGTCCATCGATCCTACATTAGCGAGAATCGGATTTCACCTTCACCATTTGAACGTTTGTGATGCACACAAATAGCAAACATTAAAATTTCCTTACTCAACATGGGTTCAACAATTGAGGAAGTAAGGGTGATCCAGCTGGAGGAAAAGACATTGGAAGGAACTATTTACAGAGTTGAAAAAGGTGAAATAACACAAAAATCAGCTCTTATTCAACTAAAGTTTGCAACTTTCCCTCCGCTTTCTTACACTCTTATTAATATCCCACTATGACACTTTTTATTAGAGACTACTCTTCAGTTTCGACTTTCTCCATCGTTGCATGGATGTGAAGTGACTTTGCACACAAACCATCCCTTATCGCCAGCAATAAATTTTGTTCGTAGCAAGTACAGCAAAGTTGAATGGGCGTTGGATCGCCAAAATGAGGAAACCTATGCAAACGTCACCGCTAATACTGCAGGAAACTTTCAATTTTACTTTACCAGAGATGGGTAAGCATGTCATTGAGCCTAAATGTGCACAGTTAAAAAAAATTGTCTGAGTATTAAAGACAGCGTTTTAAAAAAAGTTAATTTCTCTAGGATTAAAGCTGGATCTGGGTACTTCATTGTGGATCCTATTCTCCGAGTTGGAAAGGACAATAAAATCCTTAAACTTGACTCGATTTCATGTCAAACACATCTTGCCAAGTCCCTGGGTGATTTCAGCGCATGGGAAATTCGCTTGGAAGTTGCCCAGAAATCTGGTTATAATTTGATTCATTTTACGCCTATCCAGGTACGTATTTAAAAGGGTTTTTATGAATGAAGTATGCAAGGTATTCAGTTGATAATGTGTGCTTGTGTATAGGAACTCGGTGGTTCGAACTCTTCTTATTCAATTGCAAACCAAAATGCATTAAATCCTCTCTTTGGTAAGATAACTTTCGACCAAGTTGGTAACCTAATTGAGAAGATGAAAACGGAATGGGAGGTACGATATTATTCCATTTTTCCCGAATATCCCAAAGTTGTGCACAAATTACGGTTATACTTTTGCAGATGCTATCAATATGTGACCTCGTACTTAATCACACTGCCAATGAAACCCCTTGGCTGAAAACTAATCCGGAAACATGCTACAATCTTGAGAATAGCCCTCACCTCAGACCTGCGTACTTGTTGGAATGCGTCATGCATCAATTTAGTTATGATGTTTCACAAGGAAGTTACACCTCCAGGGGTCTTCCACCTGCAGTTAATACTCAGGAGCACTTAGCGGTATGTAATATGCCTAATGATTCTTCCCTCACATTAGATAATTTTAGCAGCATTATAAGATGTCTGTTCCATTCATTTTAGATTGCGAAGGTTATACTTCACGAAAAAGTTCCTTTAGTGAGACTTGAAGAGATGTATATGGTAGATATCGAATCCATATTGGGCGAATTCAAGCAAAAACTTCTTACTCTCACTCCTAGAACAAGTGGACCAGTTGGTGACGAGTCTACAATTGTCATCCGGCAAGATCCTCTTTACAGACGTTTAAAATCAACCGTAAATTTGGATACAGCTACCTCAGTTTACTTTTATAGGTGGCATAATGAGGATATAAATGTCGCAATTAATAGAGCAGTCGATAGCTTACGGAATAAACTGAAATGCTTGAACGAAGGTTCCAAACATGTTACGAGTGCTCACTTAAACAGTGCCATAGATAATGTTTTAGCAGGTGCTCGCTATGAACGGTTACAGAATGATGGCCCTCGGCTGCCTGAGGTCTGTGAAGCTAATCCCTTCATTCACAGGTAAGTGGAATACATTTTTTGTGACCTTTTAATTATGGCGATCACGTTTCTCTTTTTTCACACCATTTAATTCATCTGTGTCATAGATATTTTCTAAAAGTTGGATTGCCAGATCGAGAAAGTCTAGATGTTGAGGAAACGTTGACGTATAGTGAAAATTGTAAATTTGTGCTTGGCCATAATGGCTGGGTTATGAATGACGATCCTTTAAGGAATTTCGCTGAATCAGACTCCCATGTTTACTTACGGCGAGAACTAATACCGTGGAGTGACAGTTGTAAACTTAGGTAATTCAACCTTTCTCCACCTTGATAAAACATTAGTTACGATTTATTGTTAATACTGAGATTGCGAATTGTTTAGATATGGTAATAAGCCGTCAGACTGTCCTTTCCTTTGGGAGACAATAAAAACGTATGTAGAAACTACAGCGTCCATATTTGCTGGTGTCCGACTAGACAACTGTCATTCTACCCCGATTCATGTGGCAGAATATTTTCTTGATGTTGCTCGAAGTATCCGGCCTGATTTATATGTTGTAGCTGAGCTTTTTACCAATTCAGACTGGAAGGATAATATCTTCGTTAATCGGTTGGGAATCAATTCACTGATTAGAGGTAATGAAACAAAATCTGAAAATAAACAATTGTATCGTCCTCCTCAATAATATACACAAATATGTATGTTTTGCAGAGGCTATGTCAGCATGGGACTCGCACGAAGAGGGGCGACTTGTTTTCCGTTATGGAGGAACACCTGTAGGAGCTTTTCACCAGGAAAAGGTTCGCCCAATGACTCCTTGTATAGCCCATGCATTGTTTATGGATGTTACTCACGATAATCCCAGGTTAATATTTTATTTGTAAAGATACATAAATAGTCTTAAAATGACATTTAGCAATATCATTTGAACCGGAATCGAAATAAATAGCCCTATAGAAAAGAGGAGCGTCTACGATGTGCTCCCAACAGCAGCACTAGTATCAATGGCAAGTTGTGCGACTGGGAGTAATCGGGGTCTAGATGAATTAATTCCTCATCATGTAATGCATTACAATTATAGTATTGTTTTAAGTTAAACTATAGAAAAATATTGTTATTGTGTCAGCTCTAGTATATTATAAAAGTAAATTTTCAATAGATTCATGTTGTGAGCGAAACACGTTTTTATACTAATTTCGTTTCCACGCCTGGGAAAGCAGGAAACGGATTAGTTACTGATACGACGGGTATTATCAAAGCAAGAAAAATGTTGAATAATTTGCATGCAAAATTGGGAGATGCAGGATTCAACGAAGTGAGTTTTTTATTTGTATATTTTACGAAGTTCTTACCTAGTATGTAGTATCGTCTACAAATAATTGTCATTTTTCAGGTTTATGTGGATCAAATGGAATCGGATATTGTAGCTGTAACGAGACACCATCCATATTCACATGAAAGGATTGTTTTGGTTGCGTACACTGCGTTTGGCTATCCAGACCAGAATTTTAAAAGACAAGGGGGAATCAAAGATTTAATATTTGAAGGGGAATTAGAGGAGGTCGTCTTAGAAGCTCAGCTTACGCCTGTGGATACGTAAGCTTATAAAAGACTAATCCACTGACAAATTGTCAAATTGTGAGCGGTATTGTATGAAACTAACCATGAGATAACACCATTTTGATTTTGAAAACATTTGTAGTTCTAGTGGAAACTTTTCTCGACCTTGCAATTTCGTAGAACATCCCATTTTTCTGCATGGCTTGACAGATTACAACTGTGATGTTAGGGGAAATATTCCCGTTGACAAATCACAGTTCGTTAAGTTGGAAGGGAATGCAGTTAAATTTGTAAACTTTCAACCTGGTTCCATTATCATATTTAGGTAAGAAATTTTCAAGTTGCATTGCATACACTCCCTTCTCATTTGGTAATTGGCAAAGATGTGATTTATTGAGAGTAAAATTAAAATGCAGAATACAACCACCTTCCACTATTATAAATGCTCTGAAATCTCTTCGGACCTTGCTCGCTCCAGACAGCGTCGGAAATATCACTGATGCACTTTCGCTGAAAGATTTGAACCAAGTTCTGTACAGATGTGAGGAAGAAGAACGTGAGGATACTGGCTATGGTGCTTACGACATTCCAAAGTTTGGAAAATTGGTATATTGTGGTCTGCAGGGAATTAATAGTGCTATGATGGCTGGGATTAGAACGGGAAATGACCTTGGACATCCGATTTGCGATAACCTCAGAGCTGGGAATTGGTTGATGGGTAAATTTCTGAGTTCAAATTTCATTGAGTCGCTGTTGCATATATTTATAACGATGTCTTTTAATTTTAGATTATATATATGGTCGATTATTGAAAATTGAAAACACAAAGCCCCTCGGATTATTCCTCCAAAAATGCTTTCTTCATGTTGCGGAATTTCCCAGATATCTTGTTCCAACGTATTTCGACGATGTTTTGAAGATAGTGTGTTCTGCTTGCTATGAGTCTGCATTCAGAAAAATGTCAAAGTAATAAGAATAGCCATTTTAACAATATTTGTTCACATTCCATCCAGGTCAATTCATGTTTGTTATTTTTCTCTCGCACAATAACAGATTTATTCAAAGTTCATCTCCGTTTACACAGTCATTGGCCTTAGGTTCGCTTCAATGTTGTGGTTTAAGTAAATCGGGTCCACTGCCACCTCTGTCTCCATGCTTGGCTGAGCCGAAACCTCAGATTCAACAAAGTGAAGATGGGCTTTTCCAAGATTGTGTAACATTAGCTGCAGGTGCTTTTCTTTACCTCTTTTTATTATTGAATAATATCATTGTTGCATGAGCTTACATTTCATTCAGGCATATTATCTTACATTGTGAATGAAACATTTGTGTACTAATGATATGTGACAGGGTTGACTCACTTTTCAACTGGGTACATGAGAAACTGGGGAAGAGATACGTTCATCGCTCTGCCTGGATTACTACTCGTTACAGGACGATATCAGGAAGCAAGGTGATTTTTATTAAAATGTGGCTTAAATTAAAAGTATTGTAAGCGGATACACGGAGCACAAAACATTTTTCAGGAATTTATATGAACGTATTAATTTTTAACACAGGTATCATATTCTTGCGTTCGCCTCAGTACTACGCCATGGTTTAATACCAAATCTTCTAGACCGTGGAACAAACAGTAGGTATAACTGCAGAGATGCTACATGGTTCTGGCTGGAATCCATTAAAAAATACGTCAACGTCGCACCTCGTGGGGAAACTCTTCTTAAGGATCGAGTTTCCCGAATGTGGCCTAATGATTTTGGTGAAGCAGTTCTTGATCATTCTGTGGTAATTTTTTATTTTTTATTCTTAGATGCAAATTGTATGTATTATATGGTGGAAATGGAACTTTACATCGTTGTCTATAATATAGGAACAATGTCTAGAAGATGTCATGCAAGAAGCCCTGCAAAAGCATTTTGAAGGAATAAACTTTCGAGAGAGAAATGCAGGTCGTCAAATTGATGCCCACATGAGCGATGAAGGATTTAATGTCATAGCTGGTGTCAACGTAGAGACCGGTTTGAACGAAATAGTAAATTCGACAATCATCTAATTTAAAGTATAACAATTTTATGTTGAGTTATGGTCATTTACAGGTTTTATTTTCGGGGGTAATTCTTCAAACTGCGGTAAGTGTATTGACACTCGTGTGTACTTACTTACTTACCATAAGTTAAATGTGCATAACAAGAACTGTATTATTGATAGGAACTTGGATGGATAAAATGGGTAGCAGTGAGAAAGCTGGAAACAAAGGAGTTCCAGCCACTCCACGTGATGGATCTGCGGTTGAGCTAACGGGACTGTGTGCCAGTGTTTTGAAATTCTTATCCAACATGAACGAGAAAGGGAAATATCGATACGGCTTTGTGGAAAAAACGCTACCAAATGGTAATTAGTGTAATGTGCTTTATCTTACCTGTTGTTACTAATTTTGACAATGAATCTGCAATACTGCCCTGTTCATAGGTCAAACTTTGAAGTGGACATTCAAACAATGGTATGACAAAATAAAAGCAAACTTTGAGCTTTATTATTGGATACCTGAACTACCAAATGAGAAACCAAACACAATCAATGTAAGATCTTCTAATACTAATAATAGTAGTCAAATCCCTCCAGTCTAAAAAAAATATTATGCACCATAAAAATACATAACATTTCCTGTGCATTTGTTTACAGGAATGGCTATGGCCTGTTGGTTGCTACTTACTTGCCTGCATAAAAGTTGCTGCGAAACTAGGGAGTAGTGAGTTAGAAGAAGCTCAAAAGCATGCAAGTTCTGTAATGTCAAATCACTGGAGTTATCTGCAACAATCGGCGTGGAAAAGTCTTCCGGAGCTGACGAATAAAAATGGGGATGAATGCTGGGGAAGCTGTCGTGTGCAAGCATGGAGTATAGGGACACTTTTAGAAGTACATGAAGAAATTGACAAGCTACTTAGAAAGAACAAACAGTGACGACGTTTGGACCATTCCACCAGCACCAAGTATCTGTACCTGACGTACTGCAATTTTCTTTCTTCAAGCACGTTTTTTCACTTTCCAAGGAATGGTCCAGTTCCAGTTTGCACATCAACTGCAATAGGAACTACACCGATAATTTTAGAAAAATCACAATCATTCACTAATCAAGATGCAATGGGTAGTATGTATCGTTTAAAATGTAGCAAAAGGTCAAAGTCTTCAAAATTAATATCATCCAATGCAATCGTTCATAGTTCTTCTGAAACTCGTGCAATAAGGGATAATAACATTTTATCAACGGAGAATATGTCTAGTTTTAATCAACCAAAGTACGTTTCTTTTCGTAATAGATTACACCTTTATGGATATGTTCATAGACAAAAACCTTACGATTATAGTGATGCTCATTATACAGATAGCTTTAGCAATATTGTCATTAATAGTGCAATAACGCCGAGACAGCGAAAACCCATTTATGAGTCTGGAGAAGAGATTTTATATCCTATACCGGAATATGAAATTGAAACTTCAAAAGGCTCTGATGAAATTACAGAAATTTCCGCTTACTTTAAAGAGCCCGTCGAGTCAATTATTCCAGGAGATCTTGACTCACTGCCTTATTTAGCTGTGTCATACAAATCGGGAAAACGGGGAAGCTCAGAAATCACAGATAACGAAGCTTTGATTTCCTTACTGAGTTATCAAGAAACTCAGGTTGAATATGAATTTGACGATGATGACGCAGAAGATGAACAAAAGAAACGTCAACGATTGATCCAGATACTGTGCTTGGGTGCTATTGGACTAGGAATTGTTACTGTATCTAGCATTTATGTGGCTTTTTATCTGAATCAGATAAGCCGTTAGAAAGGCATTTAATACTAGTAGGACGTCGTACGTAAAATTTATAAAAGCATGAGATCATTGGCGTAGATAACAATGAGCTTTAATAGATGAGACGGATGCCATAAGGGATTTTTTGGGGCTTTTAGAAAATAGAAAAGTAGTAAAGAAAAATATAATGCAAGAAACTAAAATATGTGTTGGCTTATGCAGAATGCCATAATAAAGAAAACTGCACTTGATGCTTATCGTAATGTAAAGATTTGTAGATGTGTAAAAGCAACTCGAAAGCTTTAAGACGTTTTAAGATTAAACTATGATGACGAGCAATAAATGCACAGATTAAATTTTAAATGAGCTCAGCGCAAAAATTAACAGCCTTCTATTCTCCACCATGGAATCATTTGACTTTGTTTTTATTTATTTTTTCAATTTCGAATGCATCATCAAAATCTTTATCGTTTAAGTTTTATTCATGAATGACGCGATGCTAAATTTGCCAAAGACAAATACTATATTAAATATAGGAAGATGATGAGTATTATCTCGTTCTGCGAACACCTTTTGTGATTTTTTATTGGCACACTGAATTCGCTGATTAAAGGCCTGCTCCTGAAAAACGCATCTCTAGATAATGTCCCCCACATGATTGATAAACCAGTAGCAAGTTGTGCATACATCGTAATGTCTGTACAAAAGCTGGTTGGCAAATAATCCTTCTACATTGATCAGACAGTGTGTTAAATTTTGGTGAAGGGGTAGACAATATAAAGTAACAAATTGTTTAATGCTCATGCAATTGTACAGATTACAGATACGTGCATGCATGTACACGTGTTTCCAGATTGTTTATACATGTATCAGCATCGCCAACTGTGCAGCATATTAATTGTTATCCTTATATGTGATATATAGCCGTTTTAATTTAATAAACATTGTATCCTAATCCTACTAATCAAAACTAAGGATAATAGGTTAATAGTTTTGTGTTACCATCTGCTCAGAAATGAACAAACCGCTCATTTCAAGGAACCAAAACTGCAGAAAGTATTAAGGTATTTATTTCATAAAGATTATTTCCATTTTCATGCCACTAATCAGCTCCATTCCATTAGAGAGCAACACACACGAATATTTATACACGCAACAGGTAGTTTACAGTTTTCAACAATCTGTTTTTACGATTGCCATATTTCCAGCAAAGTTAAATGTAAAAAAATTGCCAACTACAAATTGCTGAATGTATCAAGTATCAATATTGTTTTAATATGTTGACAGCTGAACAACAGCTGGGAATATGTTGGAAAGTGTGAAAAAAATACAAAAGTGCATAATATTAGAAGCATACTTACACCCAAATGCATTGCTAGCTCACCATCTATGAAGCTTTTTTATAAGCAATAATAAGTAAGTCAGGACACCTCTGTCCGAGTGTTACACAACACACACACTCTCTCTCTTAGATATGTAAATTATGAAGAAGTAAATAAACAACCAGGTGACATGCATATTAGCTTAACTAAAGCATGTTTCTACATATAACAATGTATTCATTTATAACAATTGTTTAACTGATGTTGATGGTGTCTTACAATTAACTTATGAAGGGCTTAAATGTGCGTCATATTCAAACATTTCTCACCGATGATAATGTCAAGCGTGCTAGTTTAAACAAAAGACTGTTTGATTGAATAAACATGGTTTTTGTATTAACTATCCCCGAAGAAGTTGCGCAACTTAATTATTGTATTTAGACAGATACTATGTTGTCGTTAAATGCATCCCTAACTACCTAATCTTTTAGTAAATTACAATTGTACTGTTTCATGAAACTGCTGATTAATTTAGTCAAATAAGAAGCTTAATTTTATGCGTAAAGAAAACGAGTCGCTTGTGTTATTGTTCACAAATCTTTAACCATCATAATAGTTAATTGAATAAAGGTAAAGGTTAATTGAATATTCTAAATGGCAAGAGAAGCTGCGCAGCTAGAAATTTTTTACGCGAAGCAAGTTCGTTAATAGCAATTTGCAGATATTTTGACATGTTCTGCTATAAATAATTCAATTCGGGCATGTCTATTTGCATTAATGTACTTGTTCGATTTATTGACATTTAATCAAGATGATACTTATAATATTAAAGTAGAAATTCATAATCTAATATTACCATTACTCCATTTTGACTTACAAAGTAATTAAATTGTGGTAAATCCCAGAGGGCTATTCAAAACACAGTCAAAAGATGCATAAACCTCTATTTCGGACATTCTGGCAGGGATTTCGATTTGATTGAAGCAAGAATGAACTGCAAAATTGCCACTATCGATCACTTTTATTTCGAGTCCATCAGCTGGCAAACCCGGCCACCCAGTCCAGCACTGAATAAGATCGGAGATCTTCTTTGAATCTGAAAATGAGCGCTCATTGTAACTATTTAGTGTTTTCTAAACTAAATTACTTAACTAAATAAATTGTGGCAAGTGAGTATTGGTTATCAAACTACCTAAAGATCGAATAAAAGCTACAGTTGTGCTGCGTACGTGATCAATCTCATTTCCTGTAAATCTTATTAATCCAATAATATCATCAGGGGCGTAAATGAACGTCTTAGATTTCGGAAAAATCCCGTCCCAAAGGTACTTTCTTGTTTGGAAAAACTCATAAAAGCCAGTTGCTTTTACCCCTTCTCTAATTTCTATCAAAGCAGGAGCTCTTGAGTTTAATACCTCCCATTCTAAATACTGTTGAAGAAGAAGTTCAATATTTTCCTTGCACGGGGTGACATAAATATTTGCATCGGCCAACGCGTTCCTGACCTCATCTACAAAGTCTTGATCGGCCGAATGTATGATCCATTGACTCATCTATATAAAATGTAATGCCTAACGTTAATGTGCCAAAATTAAATTATTTTTTAAAAATTTGGGCGCCCAAAGAATATAGCTGACCTTCTCTGCAACTCGTCTTTTTTCAAAATCAGGAATATCGAGGTAGGTTAAAACGATTGGATCCTCTTGTTTCTCCAATACAGATTCCTTGAAAATGAACTCAACTCCTGCTTGACTGAATCCGACGAATCCGACACCCACGTGAACTGCCGCGTGTTCCATAAACTTGCCAACAAACTGGAAGTAGTTGCACCTGGAAAGCACGGGAGAACATGAAGGAAGTAGATAATCAACTTCACCCTCAAACAACGGACCTGCCGGTGATATTTTTAATCTTCTAAGCGCAATTATCCCCATGGAAAAGAACTCTCTTGAAACAGCACCCACGTCATGCGCTGGAACAAATTGAAAATTAATTATTAAGCTTTTAAACTTTATTTAAGTAATGGGCGCCCATTGTACCTCGCTCTCCAAGAAATTTAACGTAAGGTTTTTGTCGAAAATTAAATTTGGGATTTTTATAAATTCCAAAAAAATCTTCCGCAAACGTTGCTCTAGAAATGAGAATTTCCTGAAATCCAGGATTTTCAGCCAACACCTGGTTACGAAAATCCTCGACAGTTAGAAAATCTGCAAATAAATTATAATTCAGAAAAGAATTTTCAGCAGTAGCATAGTGAATTAGTCGAAACAAGTTTTTAACCTGTACAAACACCCGAAGCAGTAGGGCTCATTTGCCTTGAGTTGGATTCAAATTGATCGTAAAGTTGTTGAAAATCCCTCGAAAATCGAAATCCTCCTTCAGTACTATTCACATTTGTAGACGTGGATCCTGTGGTTAAGGTCTCCATAGACTCATTTTGCTCTGCAGTCGTCAGAGATACCTCTCCAAGTGAGCCGGCGCCGGCATTTTCAGTTGACGTAATGTGAACCTCGTTTTCGTGTTCATGGTCAGATTCTTCCTCCTGAACAATTGTAAAGGATTGGTTAATTAGAAAAATGATTTGACGAAAGTAACAAAGGTTGTGTGAAGCCAAAAAACAAATGTTTTACCACCTCTCCGACAATGGTGATAAACGGCCGTATATAAATTGTGCCAGCTCGTGAACTACTCAGCATTTCCGGCGCCGGAATCAACATGGATTTGGAGATCCTAAACAGAGGATGACTTCCCCTATTTCTTCCAGATGGTAATCGCATGAGTTCAAACCCAATTTGTTGAAGCTTTGGAAATTCAACACGAATTAATTGTTCGATATAACCACTAGTTGAAGATCGATCTACAATTAATAAATAATGCCATGCATACATAAGTTGTTAAGATAATGCCAGCTTAAATGATTTTATCTGACCAAAGCTACTTACCACAAGATATAATAGACTGGCCAAGACCATTTTCTTGCAAATACAAGCGACGACCCGCAAGTGGAGAACTGGTTTCTGAGGGTGCCCCCAAACAAAAAAAAGTTAACGTTATAGGTGTTGTCCTTGACGGGGTGCGTGAACCAGATTGACGACGAGAACTTCCAGTTCTTGGATAAGGTGAAAACATGTCTCTCATCTCAGAGATAACAGTTGGAGTCTGGTTTCCAATAACTGCAGTCTGTGTTTGACTTGTACCGGTTGGCAGTGGTGGATTTACATTTGGAGTTATTTCGACATTGCTTCTAATTGATGCATGACTTGGGGTCCTTGGCTCCACAGCGCTGTGGCTTAAATTTGGCATAACTTTGTGGAAGACAAAAACTTGAATGAACAACTGAAAAAGCTAGCGCAACACTTTTTAAAATGGGCTTACCTCCGGGGTTTTGTTGCAGCACCTGAACTGCCTCAAGCACCAACTGCACGGCTCTTGAAACATTCTGATTATTTACGTTCATATTACAGCTAATATCTTTTTGACGACAGTTATATTGCGAAGCTTTTATAATTTCGTATAAAATAACTTGAATTTTTCAACTGTTTAAATATTGGTAAAATATATTGCTTGATGTATAACAAACAATGAACCGTAGCCCAACATGCTATCTAACTGCATGCAATATTCTTAAGACGAACACACAAGAAAAATAAAATCAGAAATTCCAAAGAAGGGCGTTCTAAAAGAGCAAGATCGGTGCGTATCACATTCTCAAGTACGTATTAACATTGTGCGCACAATAAAAGAATACGAATGGTGAAAGTATTAAATGTTAATTTAACGAAAACCATTTGTTAACAATGGCATCATTTGAAATTGCCGAGTTATCTAGTTTGCTAAATTCATGCGCCGGCCATCTCCAACGGGGAGGCGGAATTCAGGAAGTTGTGCTTGCATTACAATATGTTAAAACTTTATTGGGGGATGATAATAGTTTTAGTGATGTCCTAACTAAAATTTCTGAAGCTATTCATTTACTTCAGCATGAGATTACAAACAACTGTAGTTTTGAGGAAAGGAGAAGAATCGGGCGCCCGAAAATTATGTTGAGAGAAGAAAGTTTTCGTTTCTATTTTTCACTGAATTTGAGTGTTTCAAAAATTTGCAAGATTTTTGATCTTCCAATATTTACTGTGCGACGAAGGATGAAGGAATGGAATTTGTCTGTATGTGTAACATAATTATATTGTTTTGCTTTTAAACATTAGTTGGTGTAACATAAGCAAACGATTTGCTTAATGCTAGGTTTCCAGCACTTACACAACAATTAATGACCCTGACCTGGATACAATCGTGCAGAATATTCTTCTACAACATCCAAACACGGGGTATAAACGGATGCGAGGTTTTCTACAAGTTCGCAATATAAAAGTTCCAGTTGAAAGGGTGAGAAAAACTATGCTGCGTGTTGATCCGGTTGGAGTATCACAACGACGTTCCCAAAACCGTGCAATATATAGACGGCAGTACTTTGTGAAATATTCAATGGAATTATGGCATATTGACACTCATCATAAATTAATTCGGTAAAATATTTTTAAATGTGTAATTTTCTTATGATTATGTATTAAGGGGCGCCCCTTTATTGCCTTTATTAGGTGGGGATTTGTTGTTCGTGGAGGTATAGATGGGAAGAGTAGGACAATAGTTTACTTAGACGTAGGCACTGATAACACTGCCAGATCAAACTTAGATAACTTTATTGCTGCCGTTCATCGATATGGCATCCCTTTGCGGACGCGGACAGATAAGGGTGGTGAAAACGTTGATATAGCTCGATACATGTTAAACTCAAGAGGGGTCGGACGGGGTAGTCATATCTGTGGTCGATCGGTACACAACCAGCGGTACAGTCTCCATTACATATGCTTATGTGGCCACCAATTTCAGATTTTCGAATTTAAAATATTTTGATTATTAGGATTGAGAGGCTATGGCGAGATGTCCATTATGGCTGTCTCTCTTCGTTTCGAGCTACTTTTCAGATGCTAGAAGAGAATGGATACTTAAATACGGACAATCCAAGGCACGTTGCAGTTCTACAATGGATATTTCTTCCGCGTATTCGAAAATGTTTAATTGAATTTATGGATGGATGGAACAGGCATCCAATTTCTACGGAAGGAAACAGGACGCCTCTGCAGATAATGTTTTGTACCCTTCCACCACCCCACTATGATGCGGTAGTACCGGCGCCGGTAATTTGTACTTCATAAGCTCAAACATGTCTTCATGATTCAATTCAAAAATGAAATCATTTATTACTATATTAACTTGAAACAGGAAGTGGAACAGAACTCAGCACTTATTCAGGGTGAAGAGGATTTACAACAGATCGCGATGGAAAATTCGGTGGTTGTAGAAAGCTTCTCTGGATTT
Organism: Sinodicranocentrus sp. ZH6; assembly: GCA_027743935.1. NCBI lineage: Eukaryota > Metazoa > Arthropoda > Collembola > Entomobryomorpha > Entomobryidae > Sinodicranocentrus > Sinodicranocentrus sp. ZH6. The sequence continues at coordinate 25,660 of JAHZNA010001499.1, forward strand.
TTAACACCCGATGAATACGAAGCTTTGTCACGAATCGACCCTGTCCGGGATTCAAACAGTTTTGGTTATGATGTTTATATGGAGGCTTATAATTTGGTCCTTGTAAATTATTCACATTAATAAATGAAACTTTGTGTATTTTTTGTGTCTGCAAAGTATGTATGTCATGAATAACCTTGCATTAATATGTGTAATCTGTAATCTATACCGTTTATTCAAACCAAAAACTGTGGGACAACAACATAAAGCAATCTTATTTTGTATTGTATTGTGATAACAGCAGCGCTGCTGAGATTTCTTATTTAGGTACCTATGTTCTAGTGTCATAGGCCAAAAATAAAGATCTTAGAATTTGATTCCGAATGAATTTAGGGTTTGTTGTATGTTTATGAAGTAATGATGTAAAATTATTATTCCGAGTAAGTGTTAATTACTACAACAGCGTTGCAACTCGAAGTACGACAGAGTTAATTATTACGACGCTATATATCATAACTAGTAAACACCCATTAAAAATTAAATGGACGAAAGAAAGGGTTAAATGCTGGTAAAAATTTCAAGTAATTGAGGTTTATTAATTATTCAAATAATTATGTACTAGATATTTTATATTAATTCCAGTCCAGTCCTATGTCATTTGGTCAGTATTTACTCATTCAGAATGTGTGCAACATCATCAGTAGCTATGGGTGTCTTCAGTTCATCACATGATCTGATTTTTACACTTTGTAAATGTGTTACCGAATTGACATACGTGAGTGACATAATGAAAGAAAAAATAACTATGCATGAAGAAAAGGTACCCTGACCAGATCTGATTTGTACAGTGTATGCAAATTTGTAACTAAATTGACATTAAAGGAGCCACGAAAAACGAAAGAACTGTGTATGAAGAAAAGAAAACCAAAGTGCATACGAAACCTTGCATTTCATTGCTGTTACGATTACGAAATCTATCATGCACAATGTTTTCACATTAGGTGAATCTGCATGTAAAAATTGTGGACTCGGAGAATTACAAAATCAGTCTTGCGCATTGCATTACAAAAAATTAAATCACAATTTAAAATTAATTAGAGCAAACTTTAAGTTATTAGCCAACAACGAACCGGTCCTCCTCAGCTTTCATTTGATGCCTATTTTAATATTATTGACATTTAATCAAGATGATACTTATAATATTAAAGTAGAAATTCATAATCTAATATTACCATTACTCCATTTTGACTTACAAAGTAATTAAATTAGAGCAAACTTTAAGTTATTAGCCAACAACGAACCGGTCCTCCTCAGCTTTCATTTGATGCCTATTTTAATAAAATCTGCGAGCTGCTTATATGACAAAAAGGTACAAAAAAGACTGCCCAGATCTCAAACAGGCCCTCATATTATAAGTATGGATCGTTGTTTATTACTGATAATTACCGGGAACAAGTACAAATACTCTGAATATATCCATGTGTTATATTATTGTACAAACATAAAAAGCTTAATTGCAAAAATTATCTCTGCAGAGTTTTACATGCATGTAAGTACAAGCAGTATCATTTCAAGATCATAAAGGAAAATATCACAAACATTTAGCGTCATACAATATACACTATCCACTTGATTTATCATAATAGTTTTCGTAACCTCATTGCAAACCCCTAAAAACCTGAGACGTTAATCCCAGTTGTCTTTACGGTCACTTTGAGAACAATTGAGACCAGTAATTAGCAGGTGCATCTTTTTCCTTGCAGGATAGGAAGAAACTCCTAAAGCTCTGAGATCAGCTTCTGTTAATGTTGCGAACGAGTCCACAT
>JAHZNA010001500.1:0-13491 GCA_027743935.1 Sinodicranocentrus sp. ZH6
AGTATAATCATTTTGGGCTCTAGTGTGAGATGGTCGTAAGTAAACAAAAACAAGAGGCTTTTTCATCGTTAACTAGAGACTTGCTCATGGTCGCTTTACATTTTACTCTATGATATTGATGGATGAATGGAGAAAGTAGAGGAAAGTGAGATTTTTTATGGACAAGTCGTGTAAACGAATTTAAATGTAGTCCAGCGACAATCCAACCATGGCGTGAGAGTATGTGTCTGCGTACAAGTTTTTTGCTGGAAACTGGAAGCACGAGTTAGCAAACACATTTCCTCTCATTTTCATGAAGGACTTTTTCCGTGAATAAAACATCAACTGAAACTCAACTTTCTCCTACATGAAAGCATTCGACGGAAAGGTGTTTAGTGCTTTACAAGTTGTAATAGCAAAACCAGTTCATACATTATTGGGGGGTGTTTCACCAATAAAACTTTTTTTACTTGAGGGTCAACTTTTGATCGTGAGCTTGGAAGATTACACACCTTCACATGGGTACCCCTCATTGACAACTCTTTTCCCTCTAGACTTGTTATCTCCACAATATCCTGCTTCTTCTTTCTCCCCATCCACTTCTAAATTGACTTGTCACACTCTAGCTTTCTCTGGGAATTTAAGATATTCACTAGGAATCTTCGTGTATTTCAAATACCTTATTAAATGCTCCCCCGCCTTTTACAAATTGCTTTTCCGTGAAACTTTTTTGTGTCGCATACTTTCACTCCCAACAAAAAAAAGAAAGCAAGGGAAAAAAGTAAAATCAAGGCCAAACAAAAATTTCAAATGCAGCCCATCTACCCACTCCGCAGCTGTAGGAATGTCCGACGATAAAGCAATAAAAGTAGCAGATGCTATATCACGCTAGGACTTTCACTCACCTCAGGCAACTTGGTCGATTCATAGTCTTGGAGTTGCTTTTGGAATCCAGAGTTTGGGTTTGAAACTGCACGAGCACCACGAACAACCTTCAAAGCTTCATTCCATCGGAGGGATGTAATACTCATTATATAAGCGACTGCAATCGTCACGCTCCGCGACATGCCAGCCAAGCTGTTTCAATAAAAAAAGAAGAGAAAACAGAGCTTATTATAATTTATGTGTTTGACACAATGCGCAAGAGAATATTCATGAAAATATATTGCTCCAGCTATCGGTTCTATTCCCTAAAATTTTCCCCAAAACGGATCTTTCAGTCACAAAGAACGGAACATGGAATGGTTTGACTCGACAGTAATTAATATCCTGTTTGGTTTCGGGAAAATAAACTTTCTAATTTTTTCTCCTTTCTAGCTCTCCCTGTGGCGGGAGATTTACGAAGAGAAAAAAGTTTCTTTTCTATTTACTCTCTTTTTTTCTTCATTTGATTCGAAAAGTTGAAAGAGAAAGTTGGTAAAATTGTACATAAAACAAATAGGGATTGAGTTTGGGGATTTTGAGATGATTAGGCATGAAGCAGAGAAGCGGCGTTTCACTCTCTATGTTTGCTCTTTTTTCCACGAAGGCTATTAAATGAAAGGGCTCTTTTGATCATTATTTTGTTTGCATGGGATTTTCTTTTTCATTCCTCCTCCTCCCTCCAAAAGCTCCAAAGCCTTTTCCCCGAATAGGCAATATCGTATTGAGCGATAAAAAGGCACAATAAAACAGAACCACCTTGAATATCCTTCATTCCAAAGGGAAAATAGGATATTCAGATGCTCAAAGTGGACCACCTAAAGGGAATTCATGGATAGGTGCACTTGGAAGATTGGAAAGAGAAGAATGAATGCAAATATACGCAGTGGCTACAAATCCATGAAAAATATATGGGCAAGAATAGATCACTTTCTGAAGAAAAACACACAAAAACATTTTCAATATAAACTTCCACTTTTTCTATTGATTTGAAGAAAACAAAAGAGAAGTAGGGGAAAGCAGGGAAAGGAAGATAGACAAGAAAAAGAGTGCAAATTACCATCCCCATTATTCCCTCCATTCGTCTTGATCATATGCCAAGAAGCAAAGTGGAGGGAACCCAGTCGTGAAAAAGTATCACGCTGGAATCTATTCAGGATGACCTTTCACAAAAATATATAGATGGGAAGGAAAATGATGCTTTTAATCCTACAACTTTAAGAGAAGTGCTCCAATTTTTGAACACTTCACAAAAGAATCATTCCTGTTCTAGATCATTTCACCCGGCTGAGTCGTAAAAGAAGTGGATTGCTGTAATTAACCCTGATTTTATGAACATCTTTGATGATCTCGAACAAAATCTCGGAGTTAGTGGAGGACCAACTTTTTCCTCTTGAAAAAATACGTATTATTTTCCTTGTTCTAAAAAAATGAACTAGACAACGCTACACTGAACTCTATTCAACGTAAATTCCACTTGAGCTTTTTCCACGAAAAATAAATCCATTTTTTTCGAGAAAATAATTCTGAATTTTTAAAGGGATTCCAGAAAACGATGTGGGTGTATTGGATTACAAAAGAAACTCGAAAAAATCCCCATATGTCTAACCAATACTGGGATATGATGATTGATGAAATATCGACTTTCTCTTTTCTCCACTTTTCCATCTCCTCAACAATACATTTTTTATCAAAAAAGACATTCCACCATATCAAATTTTCGCTTTCACATCAAGCGAGCCTAGCCTTTCTCCTGAATCCTCCTCTTGTCTGAGTGATTTCACCTAATCCATTATTCAGGAAAAGAGTCAACTCGAAGAGATCAACCATTGCATTGAGGGAATGCTCAAGAATTCCTAATGAAACTTTGTGAAAGCGAGAGAAAGTATTCACTAATGACTTGGAGATAATGCACCAGGCCAGCTTTCGGCTATAATCTATTCTTTTGAGCGTATCAACATATAACATTTCCCCTCAAGATATTATACCCACTTCCTAGAATTCACAATCTACGACGTAAAAAATAGGAGAAAGCTTGAAGAAAATTTCAATACTGATTTCCCTCACAAATCTTCTGGTAAAAAGAGAAAGCAAAGCGGATAAGGTAATGTGCTTTTGGCTCTAGCATCTCCGTCCTTGATTTTTATATACTTTACTTTTCTAATTTATTGAACAAAGATAGCCAAAGATGGAAGAAAATACGGAGAAAAAGTACACAAAAGGACATCTCATAGCTTTTTAACTACTCCCGTTCATCATCCATTTTGCCATGACTTGAAAGATATACAACATCTTTTCAGAAAAAATAAGATAAGACGCAACTTTCTACCCGAAATTGGATGCAAGGGAAAGGTACAAAGCGGAGAAAATCTCTCAAAACAATGCTACCTCGTGTCTTGCCATTTTTCCATGAATGCCTTTTTCTGGAGAAATTCCCAGAATTTAATGCGCATATGATCGAAAAAATGTTTACAAAGGGAAAATATATTTTATGCAAGAACCCACCCATAAAAGGTACCTAATAACTTCTAAGAATTTATTTTCCTACAAAAATACGTTCTCCCTACTTTCTCCGGGAAAGTTGCCTCACATTAATTTCACCTGTGTAGTGAATACCTGTCATAATATTTCATTGACTAGGATAACTTGACTGCACCGTCCAAAGAGAAAACTTAAGGCCTGACCTATGCTCATTCTCTTTTCTATTCCGCAATTTCCTCGTCACGTACACATAACTCTGTGGAAAACCCAAATACACAAGGAAAAGGAACGAGCTTAATCGAACTGTCAAAGGAAACTGTCTTGTGAGCTGTGACCTTACACGTTAATTTTCAAAATGAGCCTTCCTTCTTTTCTCCTTGTGAGGGCGTGTTTCTCTTTCACTGTGACAAAATGCAGGGAGCGAGAAGAAAATTGTATTTTCTTTCTTTTTTTCCTCTCCCTTTTTCCTACTTTTCTCCTTTCCTTTGAAGGATTTTTTCGATGGAATCAGTGCGACGGGAAAAAAGACAGGGAAAAAAGGGAATAAAATATCTACTGAATCCTTGCCAATAATGTTTTCTTTTTGTTCTTGAATTACCCTCTTATTGTCTATTGTTCAAAGAGGCACACCACACAACTACAAAACATTTAAGACGTATTTTTTGTGCAATTGTCAAAGGAAAAAATCACAAGGGAACAAAATCCTTTTCTTGTATGAAGAGCATGTTTTATATAGAATCTCTCCAGAGGAGAAAGCTATCTTGGTCCAATTTTTTCTATCATGAAAGACCGATTCATCAAAGGAGTTAAAGGAAAGTAGAAGTTGTAGTAAAAATTAAACTTGTGAAACGTGCTTTGGCGACAGGGAAGATTTTGAGACGAGATATCTACTCTTAAGTAGATGTTGTAGGATAAGTACACAAAAGACTAGACGTGTTAGAGTAGGCGCCCATATCACACTTTCTCTTATATACTTTCTCCATATAAAGTGTCCATGTTTGGGCAACCTTGCGTATCAACAATAGCTACAACTGTGAACCGTCTGGGATAGAAGTTGACTGGAATCACTTACTCGTGCTGAGTGAATCCTTTTATCACTTTCTTACATGGATGTCATTTCGTGAAATTATAGGATACCGCACATTATTGGATTTCTCTTTAGGTATACCACACACGACGATATGTACTCATGTGTTGTTTATATTTTGTATTAGTGATATTTTTCCAGACACTCTTTGTTGTGCAATAGAGCTTTCTCCTCTTCTCAACTTACTCATCCTACAAAGGACGTCTGATTCGTTTTTTCTACAATCAACAAATATTGCGGGAAAGTAATAAAATATCCTTGTCCTCCTGTCGTCTCACATTTACCCAGACTACAAATTCCTTCAAATAGGTGTGCACGACTTTAGTGAAAGAATTGAGAACGTGAGAGAGAAAGTTTTTTGTGTAGCTTTCCAGAGGCTTTTTTCTCTATGAATATTTATGCCTCCCAGTTCCATCCAGACTCACTCAGCTACAAGAACACATTACTCACATCTTTTAGAGAGGAAAAATATACACAAGAGCTACACATGTATCAGCTTTTTGTTCTAGACAACAGGACAAAGTTGTTCTGTCAAGATTGTCGTAGTGCACTGACGCTCTTTTGACGGCAAGCATTTTTCTGAGACAACTTCTCTATTTAACATTTCCGATGCAACTTCACCAAGACTGGCGGAAACAAGAGGAATAAATATTCTGGTAGTTTTGCTTTCTCCAATTTCTCTCTATTATACAATGCAAGCTTTCACTTTTTTTACAACTCTGGTGAATATCATTCCAGAGATAATACATTTATATGTAACGCTGTCTCTTCCTATCTTGGAGGATCTTGGAAATCCTTTCATAGATATAATGAGCATATATTTTTATACCCAATGTAATTTGATAACATACCATACCCAACAAAAACATAATTGTGGATGGATAATATCCTGGGGAATGGAAATCAACCAAAGCAGCCAACACCACTCTTGAATTTTCTCTGAAAAAGAAAGTTTCAGAGGAGGTGGGACGAAGTGAAAGGAAAATTCATAAAATATAATGCACTCTCTGTTATTATGAAGCATTATGCATTCCTTCTTGAAAAATTTAATGGGAGAGAACAAACCCACCCCTTTCATTTTAAAGTCTAGCTGTGAATTGCTATCAGAATAAAAAAGAACGAGAAAGAAAGTTTTTCTTTTTCAAAATTTCATTCAAACAACATCACGCTACACTTTTACAAGGACGACAAAATTATTTTCTCTTTTTTTCTTGAAAAATTATCTTAACTTTCTCTCGTAAAGAAAAGAAAGGAGAGCCTCAGGGATACATATATATTTTATCCTTTAGCCGGGTAAAAAATTCTTTAAGTGTGGAAAATGTACTTTCCCTAATTATGTACATGATATGCATGTCATGTAACTTTGCACATTTGTTAAAAAGAATACAACTTTTGATTATATAGAGAGCAGCTCAGCTGCAAAGAAAATTTTCAGGGAGTCGCCGTGTGCAAAGGAGAAAGTAAAAGAGAAACTTTTTTTACCCCCTCTGTCTAAAAAACCGTGAGAAAAGTACACGAGCTTAAGTAGAAAATGTAGACAGTTCACATGGAAAACTTTCTCTTTTTTCAGACTTTTCTCGGAAAAAGGGTGAGCTGTAGACTAAAGTAAGGTAATATAAACTAGAAAAAAATCATAGGTGGTCTTCACCATACTAGCAATTTATAATATCCTTTTATCTCTCCACACAACTTGTAACAATCTGCATAACCTTGAGATTAAAGCTGAGGACAGTTCCCCCAAGTCTTATTACCCTTGACTTCCGCTTGGGAACTGAGAGAAAAATGCTATCATCATCATCCCCAAATGCACTCGCAATTGCTCTTTTTCTCTTTTAACTTCATTTCTTCACACCTCATCTTTCACGCTCGGTTAGCTTTGGATGTTTAAAATTTTCTCCTTTTTTAAAAGCTAACCTCCATAAATTCTCAACAACTTTTTACATCATTTTTATTATTCCTACCCTCATCCACCTGAGAAGTAACTGGAGTACTCTTTTATTTCCCAGCTTTCTCCTTCTGTCTCACATTTCATTCGGTCTGACAGCTTCACAGGAAATAATTGTGGAGGGTGGATTTCCCATGTCTTCATATTTTCCCGGTTTTGCATACCAATGAGTGATCATCATCCTCATCATGTGACACGATTACTATTATCTCGATGAGGTAAAGCACATGTTCAACTTTTCAGTTAGATATGATATTCCTCTTGCATCGCTAACTTTCTCCCATAACTATACACAACCAAAACGAGAGAGATTTCGAGATGACATAAGAGCCCCCCACTCGACAAACCCAGCGTGACCATATCTAATACACTTTCTCGTGCCCAAGTTCATGTCATAATGACGGGGAATTTTAATACCAAAAATCCACATGCATACTTTCTAACCTCTTCAACTTTCCTACTTTCTCTTGAGGGATATATTATATAATAATGTTTAACAGAGTACAAGGCTCACTGAGTAAGAGTGCTTAGGACAGCTATTTTATTGAGCCATTTCATAACACTGCTTGGTGGAATGGAGCACACTGGTTAAAATCATGAAAGCTTTTGTGCTCCCTGTCTAGAGAGAGAAAAGCGTTTTTAGCGTTTTCAAGTGTCTACCTACATTACAATTTTATTCTCTTAGGGTAATAATATTCGCCATTCTATTCTCTCTGCTAAGCTTCAAAGGGCCATGCATAAGAGTTTGGGAGTGAAAGTGACAAAATCCATATTCCTCACAGAACAAAATTTTAGTTTCAATTTGTATGCAAGCTCACGTTCTTCCTGGGACGAGATGAATGAGAAGAGCATATGTTTTATTTTCCCGGGACAGAGAAAAAGGGAAATATACACATTTTAGTCTCACCAACACTCCACTTGTCGGTTAATAGCTTTCACAATGTCAATTAAAAAATCTACTCTGGAAACGTTAAATGCTTGAGGGATCACAACCTGGGAAAAAATTATGCCAGCATATGTTATACAAATTTTGTTAAAAAATGGTGAATAACTTGAAAATATGGGAAGTTACTCAAGTGTTTGTGTTTGGATGAGAAAGCAGAGAAAATTGCACCAGCATGTGACGCTCTCTTGAGCAAGTCAAGTTGAACTTGTCAAATAACGAGAAACAAGTCTCTTTTGAAGAATAAAGACAACGAGACCATTAATCGGTATGGGTTCAGGTAGGAAACTTGTCACAGGACGAAATATGAAGTGATAAAAGGAAGCAGAGAAAGTTTCAAACTTTTCTAGCTGAACTAATAGAGAAGTGCTTGACAGGGAAAATATATTTGTGATATGTGGTAGTTCCTTCTCAACAGAAGAAGTTTTTCCCAAGGAAATGATACAGTTCAAATGTTCCTCTTTCTCTCGCACTGGGTGAGTTTTACCTACAAAATTCTAGGAGAAAGCAAGAAGGTCTCATATAATCACTTTCTCTGCCCTTTCTTTACCTTCTCCATTATATTTTGCTGCTTTAAGGCGAAACCTTTTTCTTTCACGTTTTTGTTTTCCTGCGTTGGAATTCAAAGACTAGAAAGTTGTGAAAGTAGAAAATTGGCTGGAGAAGAGTACTTCTAGAACCGGAATTTATTTACACTTTTCTCATTATTGCTTCAAGTTTTCTTTGATACCTTCTAACAAAGCACACACTGCGCAAAGATTTTCTCCAGAGTTGTGCTAAATTGCTCAATTTAATTTTCTCCATCTCAATAATCATTTTAGAGAAAGGACACAACCTCTTTTGGAGTATTTGCCTCTGGTCTTGTGGGAGTTTGTTATGAGGATGCTTGAAGGGCCAACTTATAATAATGGAATTCCTAAAACTTTCTCTACTCTTGGAGAAAACAGAAACGATATCGCTAACAAGATAGTACTAGTTTTCTAGGAAGTTGTTGAAATCTGATTCATATTTGATTATTTCATTATGCATGAAATACTCATCCATGGGCAGGTTGGCTCGAAATGAGATGAAAATCTAGGCCTCGGAAAGATAAAAGATAAGCATGGGAGAAAATGGATTTTCAAGGACTTTCTCTCGTGAAAGGCTTTCTCTTTCTATCTAATTACACATGCTTGTTGTTCCCAGAGAAAGCACACTGTTGTGAAAAAGATGAAAATGAGCCTTCTTTTGATCCTCCCGTTTGCTACGAGATTAAAAGCGCTAGATGAATTTATGATGTGTACATTTCCATATATTTTAATTTTCACTTTTTCCCTAAATTGAGCCAACCGCAGCTAAATCACTGGAGATTTCGGAAATTAGAAAAACCTACTTTCTCTTTCATCCACATTTCCTCCTTGTGGGAAACATTGCCTTGCATCAACAAACATGTCTACCACAATGTGGTAATGTAGAGGAAAAAGGCTTTTCCCAGCCTACCAAACTTATTTTGTCTGGCCAAAGCTTTTTTTCTTTGGAGAAAATTGCCAAATAAAGATTGAAAGTAGCTTTTAACAACACATAAGCCTCTTCTTATCTCTCCTTTTCACACGCCGTTTTTGAGAGCTTCACCGTCCAACATGAATTTCATGTTTATCACGCCCCCAGTGGCATATCCTCTCTTGTAGAGTGTTTGTGACATGAGAATCTTCTTAAAGATGACTCCATCCAAGAACTTTCTATTGACTACAGACTGACATCAAGAGAAGTGGGCGGGGAGGATTTTTTAGTTTAGAAAGGAACACATCTTTTCCCAGACTCTTTTTTTACATCAGTTTAAATTCCTTTTAGGTATGTTAAAGTGACTTCCCTTCAGAGAATTGATAGCTGCTTTCTTCCAAGGATGTACATAATAAAAGAGAAAGCGGGAGTATTCTACAGGGTAATCTTTATATCCCGCAATTTTCCTTACAAAACTTCATCTCTGTTTTTCAGGTGTATGGTTAAAAGGGATGTTATTTAAACGACAAAAAAAAACTCACACAAAAAAAACTTCTGCTTTCTCCGAGGATGCTTTCCATTTTTTACACAAAAGTTACTAAGTCAGCAGAAAGGATGAAGGGAATCACAAATGAGAGTTGGCAATGACTTTTATCCTCTTTGGGGAGGAAACTGCCTTGATTCTGAAGGTAAAAGAAGAAATATCTGACATAGTGACTTTCTCTTCAAGCAGATCATTTTCCAATATATCTATGCGTGGCTGGAGAGTGTTCTCCACTTTTTTTTTAAAAAAAATGGCCTTCCTAGAAAATGGATACTGGCCAAAGTGATCCGTTATTAAATGTCTTTTGTGGAGCACTCCGCCCTTATTTTATTGATCGGGATGGAAAATTCTGAGAGAGAAAGTAGGCCCGTGATGGAGGTGAAAATTACTCAGTGTTTTAGTCCGTCCTATAAAATGCTTTGCGACATCATATCGACATATATATCCTATACAGATTTAAGTAATATGGATATCGTCGGGAAGAGATAAGAAGTCATCACTGATATTGCACCTAAATGGATGAGAAGATTAGATGAGAAAAGGATAAGGGTAATTTGGTGTTGTGCTCTGTTTATCTTAATCTACTTGAACGACGTGATGGGAAAGCTGTACACAATAAATTGGAGTGTGTCAACAACGGAGAAAGTAATTACCAAGCGAGGGATAATTTTTAGCAATTATTTCTTACCCCTTTGTACATTCCCACAAGTGTATATACATTCCCTACAATAGCTTCCTCAAGTAGAGGATTTTCTAGAGGTTCCATCAGAGAAAGTAATCTAGGCTGGTTAGCCATGAGCAAATAAATTGGATGGAGGACGAACTAATATCCATTTCGTGTCGAGCCATTTGCGAAATTCACAACAGGACGGAAACCCCGACCACAAGAGAGATAACGAAATTCTGTATCATTCTTCCCGACTGGATGTGGAAAAACGGGAGGAAAATGGGGAAAGCAATCTTCTATTTTTTGTAGCTTATTTTCCCCAAATTCCTTTCACCCAGTTTACAATAGCTGTACAAATGTGCGAGGCTAATATGTAATTGAGAAAATTGCCCGTTTCGAATCAACTTGAAAAGGTGATTGATTTTACAATCAGAGCTGATTTCCAGATGATTTTTATAGGCTCATCACGAAATAAAATTAGTGTCATGAACTGAATCTAAAATAGGGATTGTGAGTGAAATACCACAGAACGAGGAGATACCGAGAATAAAACCTGGAAACATTTCCACTGATTTCCAGATGATTTTTTATAAGGCTCATCACGAAATAAAATTAGTGTCATGAACTGAATCTAAAATAGGGATTGTGAGTGAAATACCACAGAACGAGGAGATACCGAGAATAAAACCTGGAAACATTTCCGACCCAAATAGTTTTGTAAGGTTAATGAGCAAGAAACCCTAAACATGAGAAGGCTCCCAAAGGGAAAAGCAGGAGAAAGGAAGTTGAGTGTGAGGAATGTTAAACTTTCACTTGGAAATTGCGATACAGAGTGTAAGTTTTGAGATTTCCCAAAAAGAATTCCGCTTGAAGCATTTGCAATGACGCATTGCTGCGCACCTCTTCCGCTCAAAGAACGTGTTCAAGTGGGCAAAACACGCGATTTGACCATTTACAGAGAAAAAGTTTTACAGGAAAAAGCACACAACTCTCCTAAATTTTTTGACCATTCCAACCTCTTCCGCTCAAAGAACGTGTTCAAGTGGGCAAAACACGCGATTTGACCATTTACAGAGAAAAAGTTTTACAGGAAAAAGCACACAACTCTCCTAAATTTTTTGACCATTCCGATGGCAAAACTTTAGCGGAAAAGTTGAAGAGAAAACCGAAACTTTCACAACAGGAATTTATCTACATTGCGAAAATCAAAAAGTCTCAGGGTTTGAATGCTTTGTGGTAGTTTGCAGCGGGGAAAGTTGGAAAAGAATTATTTGGACAGTGACAAAAGAGCTTATTTCGGAGAATGGTAATTTTTTATTAGAATGCTCAAATGTAATTCAAATACCTATACTTTCACTACAAGTTTATTTACTAGTTTGGCCAGTTTGGGATATCCCCGACAATAGCGACTTTCCACGGTACGGGACAAAAGAAGTTTAGAGTAATCAGTAGAGACAGTAAGCAACCTTGCTTTTATGTAGCTGCTAATGAAAAGGTTGAGATTCGAACAGATGTGATGTGTTGATAGGAGAAAGGAGAGAAAATTATCGTCCTCTCCATTCATTTCAGCTTTTCTCCTTTCCCTCCCAACTTCACACTTTTAAACCCAGAATAAATTTTATTTCACGACTTTCACTCCCTTGTCTTTCTTTCACACCCACAAACTTTCTCTACTGTCTCAATCCCATATTCCATTAACTTTAATTCAATAATCTGTCTCAAATTAATTTTTGAATAAAGTTCCTCCCATTATAGTTAAAAGACATCCATATTATCTCCCTCTTCCCGCCATTGCTTCATTTATAAAGCTCAGATTTTACACAGGATAGGACAAGCCCATTAAACAAATGCATTTTTGCCTCTTCCAAAATGCAAAGCAATCACCATAATTTCACCAAAAATCAGGATGGGGTATAGTACCATCTTATACAAGCGCTTTCCCAAGTTCCCAACACTTTTGCTTAACGTCCCATTAAGATAAATGACTATTTGTTCGTGTTTTTCGTGTCCATACTACAACCTAGGAAGAGAAAGCGAATCAGAGAAGAAAAAATGTTTCTCTTTGAACTCAGCGAGTACCCCACAAAATCTCAAATAAAGAAACTATAACTATATCCTGATATATCTACATACTTTCGCATATCACTTTCTCCCACGTGGGACACTTTAGTATTAATACCCAAGCTGGAATGAGAACATGCAAGCACAATCCCAACTCTATTTTTTTTATTAATCTAAAAACACAAACGTACGTATGCTTTCATGCCCACCTCACATTATATTTTTTTCTACTTTCCCTCCAGTGTTTTCTCTCTCATGTTTTCTCTTCACTATTCTCTATAAAACTCCTTTAGGTTGGGTAGTACTCATGAGCCTTTTTACTCTTGACATCTCATTCATTTCTTTCACTCTTTCACTCTCTTTTCTCTTTCTTTACACTAGCTTTCAACTACAAAAACTTTCACTACACCTTTCTTTTGCAATGAACTGACCATCATAGGCTAAATGACTACGGGAGAGTGATAAAACACATGAAAACGAGCCTTTCAACCTGAAATAGGACATAATATACGTGTCCAGGTCAGATNGATAAAACACATGAAAACGAGCCTTTCAACCTGAAATAGGACATAATATACGTGTCCAGGTCAGATCACAAGAAAATCGTCTTACGCAAGCATAAAACGTAGCACGCTCAGAGTACCTTTTACTCGAAAGACATTAGAGCGGATATTGATATACCAAAATCCGTTTGATTTTTCCTTCCTCAATTCTCCTTTATTCACACTTTCCCCATTGGACTTTGCCTTTTTTTCTGAGAAAAAAAAATGTTAAAAAGGAACAAAATCTATGTGCTTATTCAATCTGTGCTTCGTGTCAGTTAGTGATAAAAAGAGTCCTTTTACTTCTACGTGTCGCCCGGTTCTTTCCCGGTATTTCTTCTTAACTTATTTCCCCTTTAGCCAAAAAAGAGATTGTTAGGTACATTTGCCCCTTTTGCGTTTTACTTATTCCACGCCTTATCCTTGACTAAGATAATGTAATTTCTTATTAAAGACCACCCAACAAAAAATCCCTTCTGTGGTTCTCCCTTTCTCCGTAATTTTTGTTTTCTCCGGCTTTCTCTCATTTTCAGTTAGGTACCCTTCAAGCTCTCTCTCTCTCTGATGAGTGGTGATTATATAAAAAAGCTATTTCTTATGTCGTACAGGATCATTGAAAAGAAAAATGGAAGTGTTATTTTTTCTTCAAGACAATAACATTTTCTCTCTCTTCATCTCTCGCAAAGCCTCATTCCGTTCATGATAGACTGTAAACATCAGGGTAATATTAGGATGAGGACCACACACATTGAATACTTCCCTTAGACACCAGAGTAACATTGAGTGTGTCTTCTTCACTGTCCGTCCTTCCACATAATATTCCATCTTAATGTATTATTACT
>JAHZNA010001501.1:0-33058 GCA_027743935.1 Sinodicranocentrus sp. ZH6
AATAATTTTATTCAAGTTTGATGCATCATTATTACTTTTCTTTTACAAAACGTAAAATACCTTAATACCTTCCCATAAATGATGAAGTCAAAAGCGTAACACAAATTTAATGATTTTGACCGTATTTTAACGTAAAGCGTAGATGGAAAGGTTTGTACATTTATAATCAAGTCAATGATAGAGAGGTACTTGTAGTGTAGTGGTGTATTAAATATTACTTTTTTTCTTATTTGACGATCCTACATTCATTAGTTGAAAATACTGGATATTTCAGAATAAGAATAAAACCAAACTTGACTCTTAACTAAATTCATCAAAAAATATACACTTCACTTCACACAACAGAATTTAGTCAGCTCTTCTGCATACTGTTTAACATGAGTGCATAGATGTAAGAAATCTTTTTACGTTTTGAAAGGATATACATACAATCTCCAATCATAAAAAAGGATTACAAAGATGTAGGTAAATTTTCAGCCACATGTGGATCTACAAAACAAAAACAGAACTGTGTGGTTTTATGCTTACATATGCACATTCACGGATGGTAAATACTCATTTACACCGTAAAACAACTTGAAAATCGCATTAGCTTTAAATGCAACTCATTTTTTAAAAACACAAATTAAAATAATACAATCGCTTCAAAGGGTTACGTTTAGTTGTCAATTTTGAGTGCACGCAATACAAACGAAAAAATTTCCCCGCTGTTGTCAAAAATAAATACTCCAGCAGAAGGTGAGAGTGAGACTCCTTCATGAGCTGAAAAAGTGTTTGTTGCGTCGCTTCGGAACGATAATCGGAACATAAAAGGATTTTTTTGAGAAGATTGTGAGTCAGTGGTTTTGAGAAAAATATGTACAATATTGGCACTGCCTTTACTTATTAGCCTGTTTAAAAATGACTCGCGAATCTCGCGATCAGTAAGAAAGCACATTTGACTCGCACACTTACGCATATATTTCATAATGCAGATGGATGGTTGACGGTGAGAAAAAGTCGTATGGAAGGAAATAGAAGACTTGTTTGCAGACGGAATTTGAGAAGGATACATCAAATACTTATACACATATATGACAATATGACCAATATCCTACGCTGCGGTTTAAAAATCACATGAAAGTACTACACAAAGCAATACTTTATTAGAACTGGACTTGATACCTAAATCTACATCCCCAATAAGCATCTAGTCGGATTGAAGGATGAGCAATAAAATTCTGTAGAGCGGGATTGTGATTTTTCTCGTTTTTCGCTCGTTTTGTCAAGCTCATAAATGTGTATATGTAACAAGTCTTGTTATTGAGTCATGGATTTTCCCTTCTTGTCAGCTCAAGTCTATCTTGAGCTTTCACCGTGAAACGTGAAAGCGTAGTTTAGAATGTGGAATGCACAAAAACAATTTGTGAATCAGTCTTAACTTTAACTTTATTTTTGTGGGCATACAGACACGTGTACAACAAAATAACTCTATCGGGACACTCACATATTCATCAGGTAGGTTTTGGAATTTTATATTTATTTATTCAAGAATCTTCGCAATTCACTAAGTCTAAGCTTAATCCAGATTCCAGATGTAGTTAAGTACAGTCGCTTGAACTTGCTTGATGAGCTTTGTATAAATACTTTTATACAATAAGATTTCGTACAACTGCGAGCTTCACAGGACGCCGATGCGCGAGTTAAAACGCACACATTCCAAATTCCCATTTCACATTCATATACATATACATTCTCAAATCACATTGCAATTTCCATGCCCAAGTCTCATTCCGATTTAAAACTCCTAATGTCACATTGCCAATAGTTATATAAATGCATCACATTCCCATGAAAGTCCTCACATCACATTCCCAATTCACGTGCACGTCACTTTCTGAACCTAACCTTATGAAACCAAAATTATTTACCGGAGCTATTTATTTATTATTTGCTAAGAATGTGACGTGAAAGAATTCAAAAGAATCTGGGAATGTCAATGGAAAAGTAATTTGAGAAAACTATGCCGAAAAATTATTGGAATGTGTCAAGAATATCAGAATATTTTTAAACAGCGAATAATTATCAACTTGTAAATTTGTAGAGCAACGGGATATATTGAGCAAGAAAAATATATTAATGGTAATCGCATACAATACTTGCAGGATTTATGGGTTGTCGGTGCAAAAAAGTTCTTAGCTAGTCTGCCGTTTGCGTGTTCGTTTATGGAAAGTCCATCAAATTATGCATCATTTACACACGTTTAATTGAAATCGAAATTTTCGATCCCTGGATATTTATAGACATGGACACTGAAAAATCCCTGGCCTGGTAATGTAGATGACTTACATAAAATATCCAGAGTCTGATCTATAAATAGTTTAATATTTATATATAATTAGATGTTTTCATTCATAATCAGCACTGGTTCTTCTTTAGAAGTTTCATCTACAAAAATGAAAAATAATGATTGAGACTTGAAAAAATTGTAATCACGCACAGGCTACAGACACTTCACAATCTTTTCGCATATGAGTATTATTATTTATTAATAACACTCGTGCAATGATTTCCTAAAAGGTACAATTAATGCAAGTTAATCGAGTTCATTTTTACGTATTTTGTATTTTGTACCTCGTTGGCTGTGAAACATTCTGCTTAATCTTTTTTGGACAGTAACGGCTTGATCTTGATAGGATTAAGTATTTGGAAAACTTGCCTGCTGAATTAAACAGCATTACAGACATTCATTACATATCGGGTAGGACGAATTATAACGTTGTATGTTGTTATAAGATACTCGCATTGTCGCATAAGCTATAAATTATCATTCATTATGCGAATACTGCATATAACTGTTTAATGATACATAAATTGTTCAAGTCTTGCAAAAATGATAGAATCTTGATTTCGAAGCATATTCGAACAAAGTAGCGATGTTGAACTTCCCCGACAGTGAACCAACCGATGTTGATGGAAATGGTGATGGTATGGTGATTCAGATGATGAGAATTACGAAGAATTCGCTCCTCGTACAGAATCAGTGATTCTATTCATAGACGTTGACTCCTTCGAGGTGCAAGTTCGAGGGAGATATATGGGGTTCACCTCCGAGCAATTGTGGACCAATCCTTTCATAGTAGTAAATGAATATGGGGTGTGAGTTTTTTAATTTTTCTTATGTAATTCTAATAATTGGCAAGTTAACGCAAATTAACTTACTTTGATAAATTTTGTAAAAAATATTGCAATAACTTGTAGAAATTTACGTTTTAGCTTGACGGCCGTTAACTACCCTGCAAAAACATTCGGCATAAAGCGTAAGGAATGTAATGAAAAAAAATCGAAAAAGCTTTGCCCTAACGTCGAAATTTTGAGAATTCCAAATCATTATGGGAAGCCAGATTCATTGAAACCCAGAATGGCTTCAGATCAAATTTATGACAGTCTCATTAAATCGTTGAAAAGACAGTGTCAAGGGAGACCCTTACCTGTAGTTGAAAAAGCATCCAAAGACGAGTTTTTTATTGACCTCAGTGAGGAGGTAGCCTTTCGAATCAACGAGTTGGAACAGCCGGTTCCAGAACAATGCATAATAAATAAATTGAGGCAAATCAAATTCTTTGTAGAGACTCCAGGCCGTACAGTGTCTGGAGATACGTTCAGCTATAGAACGCTGCAGGTTTTGAAAAATAAAGCAATTGATACGAAGCGCCATGAATCGGAAGCTGTATTAGTGCATGGGGCTGCCATTTGACATTTAACTTTAAAGGACATTTTTGTAGATACAGAATTTATCTGTAGTGCAGGGGTTAGTAACAATAAGTTGCTGGCGAAAATCGGATGCGGACGAAATAAACCAGATGCAATCACCGTACTTCCAATTTGGAGTCTTCCGAGAGTGTCTAAGAGCATAAAAATTTCAGACATTCCTGGACTTGCTGGGAAGCTAGGCCAAGTTATCCAAGATGAATTCAAAATTAAAACAATGTCTCAATTACAATACATCGATCGAACCCAGTTAATCCGATTTTTCAAATCGGAAAATTCACTGGAAATTCATTACAAGTCTGTTGGTGTCGACAACTCCAAAGTTGTGAGCAAGTGGTGTGGTAAAACCTTAACATGCGGAATAACATTCAAATGTAAGTTAAATATTGGAAATGTTTAGAAAGGAAAATCACAAGTTTCAATTTCAACTTTAGACTTCTATTCTATCTCAGCCAGTTTCAACTAAAGGGATTCGTCAAAATATTACATTATATTTTGTTTATTTTTTTGTTTCCAGCTCGGAAAATGGACAAAGATCCCGAGAATCTAATCAAGCATCATTTGAAGAACAGGTTTTTAGAAATGAGGGAATATTTAGTATACGAAATGAAGAAACATGGACCTAATAGGATTCCGAAGTCGCTGAGACTAGGGATAAAAACAGTAGATCTTAAAACTGCATTTGGAGAATCTATAGACTTGCCAGACGTATTGAAACACTGCATTTCCTTCGAATCTAACCATCCAGAGTGCACAGACTTAAGTAAAGTTCCCAATCCTGTATATTGGGAAGAAATTCATGATGCGTTTTTGGTCAAAATAAAAAATAATTGTCAATTAAAGATATTCGATTGCAATAGTAAAGTAGCTTCCGAAGCTATCCTTAATGTTGGTGCAATTAATTTAATTGCTAATTTTTAACCAGTTCCTGATGCTGAAGAATAGATTTACCGATTCATCCCAACATTAGTACTTTATTAAATTAATTTGAAAGATATAATTTTAGAATGTTACATTAATTAGTAAAAAAGTAGTTCATAGATGGTAATCCTATGTGTATTTGTCTAAGAACACCTTGCACATTTGTTGCAACTTGCACTTCTTGCTAGGCATTAGATTTTGTATTGTAAAGTAGAAGAGCTGAGAGTTAGCTGTATTGTGTACGTACTACCTACCTAGCTACTAGCTATGTTGAATCCTTTTCATATAATATTATGGAAATACATGTTAATTACTAATTACAATTAAATGCATTAGTACTTAAGTGTGTGTTTGGCTTGTTATTTCTGACCAATGACTGTCACGCGTCCTCTAGATTTGCATGAATCACATTGGATGATTAAGTAACATGTAAATATCGGTGGTCTCTAATGCAATAAATAAAATCTTGGGTTCCTCATAAACTGAGGCTGATGTTTTTTCACACTTTTAATTAAGTTAATTTTAATAAATCATGAATTCCTTAAATATCGTCGAATCGCATCTAATAAATACAGAATTTAAATTTTAAACCGAATAAAACGTTATTTAAATTAACTTCGAGGTCCGATTTTCGCCATTTAGCATTAAATGTGTGTACTTGTACTGAACTAACAAGGGGAGGTCTACCACTTGCCTTTCTAGAATCACCTGAAATTTTACACAAAGGTAGTTCTCCATCCTCAAAACCCGTGTCGAATTGCAGCGTCCAATACTCACAAAGTTCAAGTATCAAATTTTGTACACTATACAGTGTTTGGGTTCGGAGCATTTTTCAAGCAAACTTAGGTAGCATAAGAGCTAAGAAATTTGACTTGGCGATGCAGAATAAATAAATTGATTTGACTGTTTATCGTAATTTCATAATATTATTTCATTCTATATTCCAATACATAAAAGCCCAATACGCTGGTTAGTTAGTGATCAATCGTTAGTAAATCAAACAATCTCAGATAAGATGCGTTGTGTATATATTTCTTTCGACGACGAGGATAATTCTGTTCTGACTTTATTTTCCCCTTAATTCCGATCAGCCTTTTGCAACAGATTGACAGAAGGAGAAAAAGTTCCTGCTGCAGTAACGAAACCTTTTCCTAAAACGATTGGTGTGAAAATAAAAGCGGAAAACACTCATAAGTACACTGCTCATCGCTCCAACTAATTGTGGTAGTAATATGCATTAGCAAACAGTTGTCCTCATTCCATACCTAATGGATAAGTTATGAATGTGGCCGTCATGAATTTACAAGTTAGTAGTCAAACCTGGATAATCCAATACCAATTATTGTTAGTTAAAAGTGCTACCGAATCTTTTTGAAATTCAGAGGTATGCTAAAGAGCATTTATAATAGAGTTTTAGTATGTATCCAAACTTCGTAACTTTCCAACCAAGAAATGGCATGCATATTAACGTTATATGATGGAACACACCAACCACTCTCAGTCTACTTTCTTGACGACGCTGCATAGTTAACTATTAATGGATCATGAATTAACCAGTGGATCTAGCATAAAAGGCAGGAGTAATGAAAATAATACCTGTCTCCATTTCTATATAGTGGTTTATCTTTATCATATCAAAGTTACTTGTTCCCATTAAAGAACTACGGAAATTCTGTGAATCGTCTTTAGAATATACGGATTTATAAATGGTCAAAAGACAAACCGCCAAGTTCATAAATACATGCATAATGTATTAGGAATGAAATGAACCATTAAAACATATAACCACACGGCGCTGCTTTTCCCAGTGAAAACTTTTCCGACCGTGTGGCATAGGTACATGAGATGCATAATGTGTCATATTATATATATTTCCAAGTTTATATGTTAAGATAGTCTATATTTAATGTATTTATGCTTTCATCTAACAAACGACGTAAAGCACCGTGGCGTGTACGCTATATAGCTATAATATCATCATCATCATCACGTAAAAGTACCACTACCTCGTTACTTTTGCTCCTCTTTAGTAGCAGAGTAACATTCAAGCTCGTACTAAAGATACATAAAATATGGATTTTATATTTTCAAATTAATGATCCCATCTAGCCTCCATCGCACACACGCTTTCAAAGGCAGAACCCTGTTCTCGGGTAAGAATGCATGCACACGACGGGTTTTTGCTTTTATTATGTGATTTGAAAATGAAATCGCGTCATCATCATGGCATCATCAAATGATGGCCATGATCATCAACAGCGTCATATCTTATTATGAGAAGCCCGTCTCAGAAGAGGGAAAGAGAGAGCTGATGTCCTCGTTTGAAGACCAGGCTAAAAGTTAGACTCAGGCAATGGAGAAGACGCGATGATGATGAAGCCAGAGCTCCTCTTCTAAAACAGGGTTTGTACACAGCTAATACTAAAATATATAATAAAAAAACTTTACAACGCTCTGCATGCAAGCCAGGGAAAAGAGAAAGATATCGAACAACAAAGAGTCGAGCGACCGACCGACCGGTGTGATGTGTTTGCCCTACACTACCACCCTGGTTTGAACTTTATATTAATATATATAGTATAAAGATGTGGGTTTCATGAATATCGGCATTAGAGAATCCCATTTATTTTTATTACAGCCAATTAAATATTATTATATGGTTTGGGTCCGAGAGAATAATATCATACAAAAGCAGACTTTTCTCTCTCTCTCTCTCCGTCTTCCACACTCTGCCTTTCCTTTTTTCCTCGTCTCTTTCACGTACACCAGAAAACTAAAAACTTCAATTCAATCCAATGCCACAGCTAGAGTCGTATATATGTAATGTAATGGCAATGAACGCTATGAACAGGTCGTCCTCGTAGGGCCAACTTTTCCAACAAAACGCAACGTTTCCATCAGTAAGTGGGGAAGTGAATATGGCGTTTTCATCTCGTTCCTCCTCTGTAACCTTTCCTCCAACAGCGAGAGGGAAAGAGAATTCTACCGTTTCCTGCCGTATTAATAATAATAATGATAATAATAATGCATATAATGCAAACATTCAAAAGCTCTTCTTCTCTCCGTTTCTATGTTCCCATTTTCTTTACCATGTTCCATTCCATTCCCAGTAATTTGTACCAGTAACAGACCATCCAGTATTTTGTAGCTATGTAGCAATACAACTCTCCTACAATAAAGTGAGAATGCTAATTAGTCGAGTCATGCAAAATGCTACTTTGTTT
Source organism: Sinodicranocentrus sp. ZH6 (assembly GCA_027743935.1). Taxonomy (NCBI): domain Eukaryota; kingdom Metazoa; phylum Arthropoda; class Collembola; order Entomobryomorpha; family Entomobryidae; genus Sinodicranocentrus; species Sinodicranocentrus sp. ZH6. The sequence goes on from JAHZNA010001501.1 coordinate 7,896, forward strand.
GAATATTTTCACCTACACATCGCGTACTTTATATTAGCTTATTGTGTAGGAAATGGAGTCATTGTTGAGTCAAATAGTAATGCTTGGTATTGGGAATTCACATATTTAAATATATGGGTTCATATTCCTATTATTGTAAGAATTTACCAAAAATATTATCATTACATATATTCACGAGAAATAAAAGTCCATGAAATATTTGTTCGCCTGTAATTAACTGGAGCTGCTTTAAAAATTGAAAAATTAGATTTTATTCGTACACACTGGCAGCGTTAAATTCGCCCCATTTTAATCCAAGCTTTCCAACAAATGTTTAAAAAGTGATACTTGAGTAGTTAAGTACATAATAGCAGTGGGAATTAAAATGATTGAACAAAAATATAAAAAAATCTACTTTCATGCAATTTTAACTTATTTCGGCAATGGGTTATCGAGATTGTGGTAAAAGTATGTTGTATGCTAGTTGCTTCGCGGATCCACCAAAAACCGAGAAACAGTACTACAGGAAACCAATCTAACTTCATGTTAATTGGGATTTTAGGTGCTTAATATTTCAATAATTCCATGCATGATTTTGATTACATGGTACGGCTTCTGAACATACATCAAGATAAAATAGAGTACTAAAGAATATTTATACGGGTTATAGATTATGTAAAATTTACAAAAGATTTTTAGTTTAATAGAGAGTATATATATATATATACCTACCTCCTACCTACACACAACAAAGCTATGCCTCTGTTTAGGGAAATGGCTCGAAATGATAATAATTCCATAATATTCCGAATTAATTATTTACTTCATTTGGTATTGGAAATAGGTTATTTTTTTAGAGGGAAAAGGAACTCGAGTAAATATGAAGTAAAATAAAATACATTTGGAAACTACTAGGTATTTAACGAATGCGGCATGTTAACGAATTAGGAATTTTGCCAGACTTTATTTAATTATTAATATTTTTGCCATTGTCTTATTAGTGCATTTTAAAGCTTATAATTTAATATAGAATCGACTTTTAGGAGATAAAATTTGTATTTGCGTTCAAAACTTTAAATATAATACTTTAAGTGCACAATTGCGTTCAGTTAAATTTGCACATAGTTTGACACTAAATTTTTGAAGATTTAAGCAAGAATCATAATATTGAATCATGTTTTCATTGTGATTGATATACCTAACATAGCTATAAAATGACGACTGTCCAGCTTTAGCAGAGGATGTGATATGTACGATATACATATATACGTCTAAATTTCTGTATATTTTGGCTGACAGGATTACACTTTATTCTTAAGCCTTTATCTTATAATCGGAAGTCCTATTTGTACTACATGCAGATAATTTGGAAACCTTTTCGTTAGACATGAGCATAATTCTACGAAAAATACTTTAATTCTAAACATTAAAAACTATTAAAAAACTTTCAAGCTTGTAATTTGTAGAATAATATCTAAAGCATCCTATTATGGATTCCACCCAGCTTACCACAAGTCTCCATTCACCATGTAAAATGTTTTGATATTTCGAGGAAGGATGCTCATCGCTCATCACATCAGTCTTACTTTTTCGTCTGTGTTTTATCATTCTTGTTTCATAGTAGGACTGCCGGTTTTATGAAGATGTTGGATTGGCTTGAAAACTTGTAGTATTTCAATGAAAATGAAGATAGGTACATCATAAACTGACTGAAAATCATTACACTTGAGGGTTGAGGACGAGGATAGTAGTAAGTATGGCCACTAACAAAAAAATTGTAATTTTTCACTAATGGTATTGCATTTCATATTATATTCCTTACATATAATATTTAATATGTATTTATGAGTAAAACTGAAAATTGAGTTGAAATTTTTTGTTCGTATGATAATTATTATGTAGCTCTATATATTCGTTCACTGTTATTAAAGCAAGTTATGAAATATTCAATGCATTCTTATATTATTTACGTAGGTAGCAGGATATCTTTTATGCTTTTCATAGATTTTATGTTTTTCATGAGCGAATATTTTTATTATTATCATTAAATATAATATGCACATGGTGGTACGACGGTGGTAAAAAAAAGTTGTTTCCTCTTCTACATTATAAGCTCCTTCGACCAACCAGAGTAAAATCCATCATCATGAGTCGGCAAACATTCCAACGTAACAATAACAATAAAAAATAATAATAATGATAATAATAATAATACCGTGGTGGATGGATGTCGACAAGAATGATGACGACGACAGAGTGGAGGATAGTGGATTGAAGGACGAGGATGTATGCAATGTAGCATGTACTTACATTCTCTACCGCATTTTCGTTTGTAATGGATAAAAGAGAAATGTTTTTTATTTTATTTTTTACTCTCTTCTCAGTTGTTGTTACACCATCGTCTGCAACAGCGTAGTATCGTCGAGCCTATATGCGGACGATTACAATAGATATAGGTTTAGATTACGCTATGACCATCAAAAAAAGTTGGAATGTTTTTTTCCTCCTGCAAATAATGATGGAAAGTGATTATCTTTAATAATGGTGGATATATTATAAAAGTAATAATATAAAATATATATAATAAAAAATGTGGATCGACTCGTAAGAGTACTAAGAGTAGAGAGTAATCATTCACCATCTTCCATCACTGCTTGTATACATTCCTCTGTTGTTTTGTAGAAAACAGGAGTTTTTATCATAGAATATTATGGAAAAGTAGATGAAACAGTAATATTGTACAAGGATGATTTGAGTTGCAGATGGATATGAGTACTGAAAGGTAGGTGGAAAAAAACCACAAGAGAAATAACAAACTTTTTTATGCCTTCACATATATTATTTCGTTTTTATATTAGCCTCTATTGATATGATTACATTATATTCATAAAATGCATGATATTGGGAACTCGGGTAATGTACAAAAAAGGAATAAAACATAATCATTTTCTGTTTATTCTTCCCCTTTACATTGCTACTTGCTTGCTTGTCATTTTGCATATCTATACAACGTAGATGGCATTATGGCTTCAGACTTTGTTGAAATATGGAATAAGTTTGATACGAATGTAACTTGTTTGTGTTATAATGCTTGCTTGACTGAATAACGCTGAACGTGAACAAGTAGGTAAGCAAACGACGGTAAAATATCTGATTAAATATAAACGATGTTTTTAAAGGACCGTAAGGTTTGTACAGGTTCATCTGTCCATTTACCATGAGGATCGATTCCAGCGAGCAATTTTATTACTGGATCATATAAAATGCATGAATCTACTTCCTTGTTATATATTATAATTCAAAATGATTGATATAATCGCTGGAGAAATAGAGTCATGTTTATTTTTTATAAATTGTGTAGTGAGAATTTATACGATTACGTTACCAGTTCCAGTTTTTTCAGGGAATCTTCATGACACATTGTAAATATAATTTTTAGAGCTGCCTCACATTGTTACACATATTAAAAGTAAACCCACTACCTACGTGAAATTGTTTTTAATACTTTTTACTGTATCGATTTCCCTTGCTTTGCCATAACCATTTTCATGAAAACCATAAAAAAATGATAGAGAAAGTTTATAATGTTTGCTATCACAAGCAAGATTTTCATTTGATTATAAATATCGGATGTGTGAGTACTTGTGGAGGTAAAGGCAGCACTCACTTGGCAAATAAATAAATAGTTTTATACCCGTGTATAATGCATAAAAAGCTATGCTCGAGAACAGTTTGGAAGGAATACTTTGAAATGTGACTAGAAAATGGGGGTCATAAACTGAGTTTACAGCGTTTTCATAAAACCGAACGAACTGGGATGGAATCCAATCATCATTATATACATTTATATTGGTATATGTTTTATGAAATAACTATTACTTCAGGTTCGTTTATATGATCAATACATGAATATTTTAAAATGTACACGTAAGGTGATATCTGAATGGGTAATTATTTTCTCTTACAATATGCAAAAGCCTGTGCAAATATTTTTATCAGTTGTGTGTATGCTACCAAGTGAAATTGGAAGTATCAGTACATCAATTATTCAAAAAAATATTCCGTATTTATGATTCCATATTACCTAAATACATATATTTATTCAAATATCGTTAACCATTGCCGTTTACTAAGTATCACTATCCGCACATGTATATATCGGGATCGGGATACTGTATTTTAGATATTATGATGAAAGTGAACAAACCAGGAATGAAACTTTATTGATAAAATACATCGCATTAAGTTTCATGATTTCATACCTGATGATTGCTGGCTGCTGATAGTGGTACTGTTTACACAGCAAAGACAAAAATATTTTTGATTAATTCACCTATGTTCGTTTTGTAGCGGTCGTTAGCAGAAGAGGTAAGATTGAGAAGGTTACCAAAATGAAATAAAAATTTAAGTTCGTCACTTGAAGGACTCATTGCGTGTGCAGAGAATACTCAAAAAAGTAAACCTGTGATTCTGTCTAGGGAAACTAAAATTGATTATGAGTACCCACAGCGGCATATGTGTCATTTTGATCGAAGCCTTTGCAGGTATTATTGCCATTATTGGATGTTTAGTAGGTATATAAAAGCAGTAAATAACCATGTTCATAAAATTTCCATTCTACATCCATTAAAGTTTTTATTATTATATAGCACAAGAAGTACATAATTATCATACAATAAATATAAATAAGGTATTTCAAAAATGTGTAATGATACTAATGATTAAAATGATTATAATTGCTTTATATATCTGACTAGCCAGTTTTGGTTTTCCAGATTTTGTTTGATATGTCCGTACTCCGTACTAGTGGAATACGGACTAATATGTACTCGTACCAATATAGGTAGATTACACGCTATAATACTCTGAAAAGAAAAAAGTGAGATAAGAAAGTCGATTTTTTGTAAATAGTCCGTTGAAATACACTCCTACTCAACAGAAGGAGACACAAAATACTTAAAGTATACTGAATGAAATACAATGCAATAAAAATGCGTTTAACATTTTAAAAGTAATAAACTATAAAAGTAATTACAATTTTTGCAACAACTTGAATTATAACGGTTATGATTATGCTTCCGCATACTGACTTTTTGTCAAATATTTCAGAATGTTTATTATGCGTAATTATGAATTTGCAGAGTACAACTACGACTTATCATCGTAGCACTAATTACAATGAAAATAAACATAAATTTACAAGGGTAGAATAAATTACGCTATTGCTACATACTACATCCATCAAATCCTATACATCTTATTACTTTTTCTTACTTTCCGAGTGAGTACTACATACACTACAGTACAGTGCTAGCATACATAGGTGCTTAAAATTTAAACATCTTCGAAATCCACGCCATGTTAAAGTTAAAACTATCATGGATACCCACCGAGACGGCCATTTATACAACCTAAATACGCGATTCATTTATTCATTCAGCACAAAATAATTCATTGGTTAACCACCATTTTGTAAACTACAAGTTTATTTATTGGTAAGTTGACGCTCATAACTGGAAAATTTATAAGAATAATATTCTACCAATTTCTACATCGTTTCTTCATCTAAATACTTCTAAATTGAATAAACCTAATACTATTGCCATTGCAGAAAAGTGTTGTTGAATTTTTTAAAAATCAATCGGATATGCTAGGGTACTTGCACAATATATATAATGGTCCTTCATTTATCGCTGTTACGACTGACATCATTTTTCAATTTTCTATAAAGTACATATTATGTATATGAATGCAAATTTGTTACTCCTCCGAAAGGAAAATTAACACATGAAACATTACAATTTAGAATAGCTTTGTATACAGCGTATATATTTACATCCAACCTCAACATCTACTTTTGTAAATAGTGTTGTACAACACGTACATCATTGTACTTATCACTTGCTCTTTTCATTTTCATTGCATACAGTTTCTCCAAATTCTATCCTAGTCCTAGGAAATCACAAAGTTGCTTTCTACAAACCCTTATTTAGTTCGTTTATATATAAGAAAACATCCGACTTGCACTACCTATTTACATGCACTGTTAAAGAAAATCTAATTTCAGCTTTTGCACCGAACTATGTATATGTTTTAGGCTGATTGTTTTTTTTTCTATCATCAAACTCTCCAACATTACATTATGCAAACTCCAGAATTACTTTATATTTCGTCCTAAACAATGGTAAAAGAGTGGGACTCAAGACAAGTAGGACTGACGATGAGAATTAAAATATAATGTTTGATATGATAAAACTGATATGTACAATTCAATTTTCAGGTCCAGAGAGCAAGAGGCAGAAAATTTAACAAAAATTCTCATTGTTTCGCATCTGAGATTTAGGTATGTTGAAACGAAATTTGCTGAGAAGATAAGTGAAAAAGTAAGCGAAAGCAATTGGTCGCAACTATACACAGTACATGAATGTCCGAAGTCCTTTAACTGACATTTAACTTAATTACCTTTCATTATAAGTAGTATTCATAAAGTAAAACGGTGAGTGCGACAAAATACTCTCATCTCAGGCAAACAATCTGCATAATAATAATTTCATTTTCAATGGCCTTCCTATAGGAAATGAATGTAATAAATAATGAAAATATTATCAGTAGCTGAAGTCACAATTAGTTCTTGCAATATTTTTACCTCAAGTTGGATCCCTATTCGTACCTGTTATCATGCTTCATAATAAAAATAATGAAAAAATTGCAACCCTGAGAGTAGTTATGTAATTTGTATAACTGACCTTGATTACAGCAGACGCAAATGGAAAAACTTACAGTCACATCGTCGTAAGTCAAGCTTTTCGGCCAAAAGAGAATGAAAATGTCATGCATCGTTTCCTTCTGTGAGGAGAACAGAGACCTGAGCTCTCTCCATTAGGATCCCAACAATTCCAAATTAACTCCAAACTTTCATTTCTCTCCATTCGGATTCAAAAATAAAATAAATGATCCTGTCCTGCGAGCATTAGCAACAGCAGATGGAGCATTGAGTGTACCTATAAGCCTTATCATACGTTTGCACGTTAAAATGACTACGACCTGTGTGTGTAGTTAGTATGTCTTATCAAAATAGCAACAGTTCTTGTTAGGAGCAGTTTAAACAATAATAATTCTAAATTGTACTCATAATAATAACTAAAAAAAGTTTTCTGCTGTCTTCTCCTCTCTGAAAGTTTCATGCAGAGTTGGCTGTGCCAGTTTTATAGGGGGCTAAAAGCATTTAAATCTTGTTTCTTCTCTCTGTATATACTCATCTCTTGAGCTTAGGTAGAGCTTGTTTGTTTATGTTAGAATGTTAGAAAATATTACTATGATTTGCTTTCCTCTTTCCATTGTTCCTTCATTTCCTTTTTTAAGGTTTTTACCGACAAATTGTAATTCCACAGCTTGGTGTTATACAATAATCGCTAGCTGACAAGTTGAAAGTGTAGGTAGCAGTTCAGCACTTTCGAGTTGGATAATACACCTAAAAATCATCAACATCTTCGTCTCTCTCTCTCTCTCTTTATCTATACTTATACTTGTGCACTTTCAGGGTTGTTGTTGTACAACATAAGTTGTAAAAAGTACCCCTTTTCCTCTCTCTCTCTTTGCTACATATCTCTCCATGTAGGTAATATGTACACATCTAGCTGGATGTTACGTCCTTATGAGAGCTATTATGATGATATTACTTTTTGCTTGCTTTACTCTACTTCACTAACAATGCTAGTGTGCTGCTAATGCCTGGCTTCAGTATCGTTCACCGTGTTATAACTGCTACAACGCAGAAAGAACATCAGCAGCGCACACCACTAGCGTTATTATAGCTCATATGTCGTTGGTTCGTAAAGTATAATAATAGTAATAACAATAATAATAAATAATTATTATAATAATCATGGCATTTCCCCCTCTCGCTCCCTTTTCCTTCTTTGCTTTACTTCATAATATGCAATGTGATGTAGCGTAATATTCTTTTTTGCCTGCTTCTCTTCTCACTCTCCTCTTTTCTGCCTCTCGTCTCTGGATGCTCGAAAACGAAAAAGAATGCAAGAATTCCGACCAACTTGCCTGTTCCTATACGCTCTATTGCCTGACATCGTTGTCGACAGTCATGTAGCTGCCTTGTTGCAGTTACTGATGATGATGATATTTTCCATATATGTTTTTACGCCTTGACTTACATTACTTTACATTACAATACTTTAGAGTTCGACAGAAACTATAATGGAGGAAAAAGAGTTTGCCCTCTCTCCCTGTGCTTTACATCCTCCATCCTCGAAAACCCTCATTTTCGACCTACAGTAATTTCCTAATGTTACATTACATATAATAAATATATATGCATATATAAATTACATATTATCTATAAGATTCACTTAATGATAGAGCATTTGGATCTGTACTTTATATATGTATGCGCGTATACTATATGCTACAAGTAAGAATATGATTTTTTTTATATATTATAATAATCGTAATAAGTAATAGTAATACTTTCAGCAACAACAGCTAAGTTTCCCATCATCATTCTCTGCTTTCCGTTGCATTCCTACTAGTCTACAACTACATTATAAATAAATACTACTCTTCACATATGTACTATGTAAATGTATGTATAGTTGGCTCCAACTGGAATGCCATACATGACTCATGAATGATCGTCAACAAAACTGGCAAAAAGTTTTAATTTTTTCTCCAGTAATAATAATAATACTTAATACTTGTGAGTTCTCTTTGGTGCCAGTTGATACACGGCCACAGCTACACTCGGCTGATTTCAACACATTAAAGAAAGAAATGAGGATGAGAGAAAATGTAAAAGGATTTTTGTAGATTAGATTCTGAGATGCAACGCAGTAATAATATGCTTCAGGCGATATTGCATGCATGGGGTTTAGGTTTACTTATTATTTGTATTGCATACAAAAACAATTCCTCTCTCCTGTACTTCGCATTTCCCACCGATTGGATTATGCCCTTCACAATTTAAATCTGGCAAAAGTTTTTTTTACATGGTTTATGCAGAAGATTCACAATTATACACATGACTGGATACAACGCTGCATTAGTCTGGACCTTAAAAGTTAAATCTTTAAATTTCAAACCGTTGAATACAGCAATACGTTGTTATCTTATTATAAAACCGGCAATTAGTCTCAATAGGAAATACATGAATACCGGGGTAACGGGTAACATAACTTAAGTAACCTAATAAGATGGAAATGTGTGACGTTGAGAAGCTGGCATAAGCGGATTCGAGAAAACACAAGGTTAAAGCTAGATGATTCAGACAGCAAGTTAGTCTTAATGACGCAGGAAATTCATGGACGAACATTTAAAACATTATTTGAGAGATTGTACAAACAAAACGTGTTGTGAACGGAAATAAAACAAAAATCTATAAGATTCATTTGCATCAGCTGCACAAATCAAATGATTGAAGATTACTTTGCAGTATGAAACGGCAAAAAGGTAAAGTGTGAAAAAATCAAGGTCCTATTATAATTCCTTTGACATTGACAATAGCTCATGCGCTCTTGGCAGAGAAACAACGCAGGTATATTATATAGTAGGTAATCAAAATAAGATTTAGGCAAAAATCAACACTTTTATTATTGTGCTTCTGATATTTTCTAAATTGATATTCGTCTGCGTAATAACACGTCTTTTCATTATTACGTTGGGATGGTTGGTAGCCACACCGGAGTACATATAAAAATGCGTCATCTTCAACACTATAAATAAATCTACATATATTGATAATCGTTAATACGCTTAATGCTTCATACTATTATAAATGGGATGCAGCCATACGTAAAGGTTTTACTATTACATTAAGTCAAACTCCTTGCTTATTTGATTATTCCTTTTCAATTATTTTTGATCGAGGTGATTTTTTTCCCTACATCGCACTTAATGCATTCACAATTCTGTGTAATAACAGCAGGGAACACAGTATATAGAGAATTTGAGTGTGATGCAGAATGCAAAATTGAAAGGATGGAAGAGTAGTTTTTTGTTGACTAATGTAGACGCTTCCCCGTTTGACGTTTTATGTACATTTATTTAAGGCATTCAATTTTAATTTTATAGGTTAACATTAAGACTGCATTGATATATTCATTAAATCAATTATAAAACGACAATTAAATTTTATCTATGAATGCATAAACGACATCGCCATCCGGCTGGTACGTACATAACTTCTATAAATGTATATAGAAAGTAATTCTACGACACATGATGATCACCACGATGTTGAGTATGCGTAGTTATAACTGGTATGCACATTTTAGTCTACGCATTCTGTGTAGATGTTCCTTGTCGTATGAACAATCACCAGCAATGGCACGGTATTTATATAAATGCACATCATGTATCATGTTATAGTTATGTGTATTTTATATAAACTGATGTGAATATTGTTCTTCTCATCTGTCACTGGATGCCCGAGTTCCGAGTATGATGCATAAAACGTTTAAATTAATTGAGTGAATGATAACAGAATGTCTATGAATACAGATATGTTGGCGTGCTACTGCAAGGGTGATTCTTCTTTACATCTTGTGTGCCAATGCAAATCTAATTAAAATCTTAAATTTAGTCAGCAACCGGGACACAGACCTTTTGCGTTGCCGTCATATTCTATTCTAGAGTCTCATTATTTTTAACATGAACGTGTGTATCGCCCAATTCATTAATTCCAGGGCTACTGGAAGGACCGACAGAACTCCTTCATGCTATGCACTACATTGTTAAACTGAAGCCTATTCAAATCGCGTACATAGTAACAACACGTAAGGTAAGACCCTACACATGAGTACGACCCCTTTGCTTCTAACTTTGGTCATTGTCACATTATGTTCTAACAAAGCGTGTGGTGGAGTAGATTTTTGTATTCCTTATATTATGAATATACCATGAATTTTTATAACATATGATAATATCGTGCTGTTAGCTTCAATGCCACTTTTGATTCTTCCTTTTTAATTACCTCATATGGAGTGGATCGTGTGCTCATGAGATAAAAATGCCAGCTGTGTCGTGTTGTATTTTTTCTATCCCGGTACATTAACCAATGCATAAATTCCTCTTCAGCTCTTAAAGTTTTATATTTTACCATTTTCAATAATTCATCCTGCCGAATGAATGAGTTTCTGTCCTCGAAAACCTATCGGCAATATATCTTTATAAAAAATTTAGATTTAGGGAGTTAAGATAACGCTTCAATCAAAAATGCTAAAATTCCAACAAAATTCTTCCGCACTTTAAAATACGAAAAAAATGTTTCAATTACTGTTTGAGAAACTCACAAGAAATTATTTTGTTCTCTATTAAGCCCACGAATTTGAACCATAGTCGTACGAATAACTCCCGTAATAGCAATAACAAGCTTCCTCTTTTGGGTAAGAGTTCGTTTTATATTTTTTTATTCTACACAATATGATTCTTTGATAGGGTGCTTGATATTTTTTTCAGGAAATACCAAAAACTCGTAAAAAATAGTGGGCAACACCAGATAGGTATTTTCATCTTTACAGCCGGCCTAGTATTCCATTGAATTTCCCCAATGTAACCAATTTTTCTTCGCTATATTGCTAGGAAAAGGTCTATTTATGCACTTGTGGATGAGTGTAATAATGCATTATTGCATGACAGTACCGGCAATAGGTATATAGAAGGATATGATGTGATGTGATGATCAAGCTGCCGCATTTGCACATATAAAATAAAATTGTTGATGTATTATATGAAAGGGAGAAAAGAGGTCTTTCATAATACTGATAAAGTTTATAAAAGGTGGTATAATATAATACATTCACAGCAAAAAGCCATGAACGAGGGAATTTATATGAATATACACGAAGTGAGCTGTGGCACCGGCTCAGCTCTGTGTGGCACATCTTTTTTCACAAGATCATTAGCTCGTGCTTGCCTGATTTTGGTGGAAGTTGAGTGGAGATGGTGTATTCACTTCACGCTCTCCTCCTCGATTGCTCGACGATCTCATTCTAGTTGAGATCCCTGAAGTGCTACTTGAAGTGGTGGTTGAAGCCGTGCTACAAGTACCGCCACTATTGCCTTCACTGCAGCTACTATTGATAGGGGCTCCCCTCAAAGATGTTCTCCTAGCATCCAATGAAGGTGTCGTCGTCCCTTGTCCATCTTGCCCTGCCAAAGTTGCTGCTACTGTATTATTACCACTGGCACTATTGCTGGTCTCATTGCCGGCGTTATTATTATTTTTACTACTGCTACTAGTGGACCCTTTAGGGCTATCATTATTATTATCATTATTGCTATTACTATTTGCGTTACTCGGAACGCTCCCAACACCGGGGCTGCTACCAATGCGAGAATTCTTCGGAGAATTGCTACTGGTGGAAGCCGTAGTGTTCCCATTATTTCCGCTAATAACGTCGGGTGATGTAGAATTTCGATTTAAAAATTTCACAAAATCCGCCTGTAAACGAGCATGCCCTGCTTCCATCACGGCATCCATTCCTTGATCCCGTTCGCTGCCACTCCCACCAAGAGATTGTCCAGGGTTATTAACACTATGTTTGAATACTGTGGAAAACGTTTCATCCTCATCATCACCTTCATCTAATGGGATTACTCCAGCACGTCCATCACGATGATCTTCATTATCATCATCTTGCTCATCAACTTTGTGTTTGCTGCTTGAATTATTCCCGTCCAAATCTTCATTATCATCATCCTCCTCATCGCCAACATCCCCCAATGGCAGTTCGGTCTTAATTTGCAATATTTCTGTGTCCGTTATCATGCCCGTCTCCTTACAAAGGTCATCATTCATGGATGATGAAAACGACTTCTTATTCAGCAATCCCAGCGGAGACGCCTCCCTGGATTCCCTATTGCCCGACAAAGACTGTCGTCTTTGATGTTGTTGTTGCAATTGCTGATGTCTCTGTTGAAGAGCTAATAGCTCTCTTTGAGCTTGGGCAGACAGCAGTCCCGCAGCACTGCTAAGTACATGTTGAAGGGGCGAATTGCTATTTGATGTGGATGGGGATGCAGGTGTAATTCCTGAAGTGGTACTAGCGCTCAAAGTGCCCTGCTGTTGAAGTTGCTGCAGGTGCTGAAGAGCAGCCGCTGTGGCTGCTGCTGCTGCAGAGCTTCCATGCTCATTGATGTTGATCAAGTTCACCCCATGATTGCCGCTGCTGTGTGTCGTGTTTCCTGCTGAACTTGACAAATTGGTTGCACTTTGCTGGACCCCTGCCGTGTTCGAATTTCCTCCAGATGATGAAGTAGATGCTGTGGAGGAAGCTAGTGGTTGCTGCGGTGTTGTTGATTTTGGTGGTTGAAGCTGGTGGTGATGATGGAGAAGACTCGCACTGCTAACACCTCCACTGACGCTGTTACTGTTATTACCAGGGTTCAAGAAAGGATTGCTGAATTGCTGATGAAGTGACATATCCAATCCATTGTGAGATACAGACGAGCTAGAAGCTTGTGGTAGGCATAACCCCGTGTCCTAAAAGAACACATGCACAACATAAGCCCTTTTGAAAGTAAGCGTTTTTAGTTAGAATTAAAGCACTTGTCTAAAAACCTTGGCACAAAACAAATGCGACATGAATTTTCTACAACGTATTCTCATTACGAGTTGCTAGAAAGAACCATTTTTATGTTTATAAAAAATAAAATGCCTCGTTAAAATATCAACCGTTGACGGTCTAAAATGAGTTGTTTACGTTTATATATGTTAAACGCTGCGTGTGGTACGGTTTCATTATTTAGACAAAAGCAAGAATATATTTAAGCAATAAGAGCAATACCATTATCTGATGTTTCTAAAATATCATGGTATTTTTAAACCGTCCGTAGCAGATAAAAATCTTCAGAATTACGTACAAAGCTTAGCACAAAGAAACTACGACATCTAACAAGGCAAATAATACCTCCGAGATCATAAACTATAGGAAAAAACAAAGCTAAAATTACACAGTCAATAAAAAAGACATTCGTCTGCTTAAGAAAAAAAATACAGTTAAACTCTTCAAGAAGACTGGAGGTGAAGTTCATGATTTTCATGTGCTGAGAGTCGAGAGATACAGCACAGTTCATAAAAAAGTCTACATTCAACGTTTGCAACAGAAAAGCAACAAATACATTCTGAAATTCTTACCCGATTGAAAACGAAAGGGAAATCATCTTTGGTGGCTTGTGTATCTCGAAAGACAACAGCACGAATTACTCCCCGTATGTGCTCTTCGGGCCAAGAACCAAGAAGAATACGCTGGGGTCGACCACGCCCTTTAGGTCGCATGTCCGAAATCAAATCTGCAAATTAAAATATAAAGTTTTTATAATTCAGACATTTTATGGCTATTGAGAGGTTTATGAGTTTATTTTTTAAAAGCTCCAGCTATCGATTAATAACCCTGATCATTATTCGAGAGCGTTTTTATCTTTTCCAACCACTATATAACAAGGGGGTTATCGAAACGTTCAAAGATACTGAAACATAATTGCGCTTAAATTAAAATATATTATTATTTATTGACGCTTACAATTAGTAGTTTAAAATATTAGAACTGTTCCCAGAAACAGAATCTCGATAGTTCACATCTAGGACAATTAAAATCCATAACTCACTACTCTACAAAGTTTTCAAACAAGATTTTTATTTAACTTTTAAAGATTCATCATGTCATCATCTCATGTACAAAACCACGTTAGTAGGAACGACATTCATAAATAATCTCCAACTTAACCAAATGGCATAAACTATTTGATGGTGGTGATTTATAAAAAAGATTTAGAACATTTCGAAATGCAAACTAAAATTGTTTTACCTGAGCTTAAAAACATAGTAAAGCATAAATCAATAGAATATTCTGAAGAAAAGCATGATCATCAAGTAAATTATTAAGAAAGCAAGCCGAATCAAGAGGTATTTCCGAAAAAAGCTTAATTGCATATCGGGACGGGGAACTATTTTATAAGCATTCTTCTTGGCGATTTAAACATACACTCAATGACCACACTAACTTTCTAACAAATACCAACTTGTATAATGATACAAATGGCAATACATGCTTAAACGAGTAAACACTTGAATTTTTTAGACTGTAATTGTTTTCCGATACCTTACATTAGCGAATGTTGTATAAAAACTACCTATTCATCATATACTTATATATATTATTATTTTGCTCCTCTTTGATACAAACCCCAGACACATTTTGTTGTTCCAGGAAAATTTCACGAGTATAGTAAGTAAACAGTTTTCATTCCATCGATCGACATTGGAATATTATGGTCAGTCGCTGACGGTTTTAAATTTAAATTATAGATTAACATTAAATAGACTATAAAGAGGCACACAAAATCCGGAATAACATTTGGAAAACATGCAATAGCGAAAAGCTTTCAGTGTTTGTTGAAGTTTTATGTTCTAAACATACAAAATAATTGACATTTTTCAAATGCAATGTCTACCTGGTTGGTCAAAGTAGAATTGAAACTGGCAAAATAAAATTAAATGCTGAAACTAACATTATTCCAGAAATTGAGCACTAAATTTCCCTGAATTAAGAAAAAAGTAAGCTGTTCGAATTAGAACTGCATTTTTCATGAGAAAATTTAGCAAATGATGTAAACTTATAAGCAACCTGGAATGTCCATCTTATTCATTGTCATTAGACAACAAATTGTCAAACATGCATAAAATATATCGTCTTATTTCTCTGATATAGACTTCACTTTCAATTATTCCGTATTTCATTCCATCGGGGACACAGCTGTCCATCAATATGATTCCAAATGATGATTTTCTGTCTCATGTCTCATCACAACTGATGAAATCGCTTCAAAATGTTTAATGTAGATAAACGATGGTAAGTAATAGAGGAAACTAAATTGACTCTTCAATAACTAACTGTTTATGTTTCTCCGACTTTCTAATCAACATGCAGACAACAAACCGGCAGAAAAAATGAATACGCAAATTAATCATTAAGAAAGCCACTACCCAATAACAGCCAAATCACACCCATCATCTTTCTTTGGTTAATTAACGAGCCTTAATTCCAGGAAAAACCTCAATTTTTATCAGAAAAAAGTTGAATCGTTCAATGTTGTAACCCTTTAGGATTTTGTCTAATTTGGAATTCATTATAGCTTACATCACTGATGGAAGATGCAACGGACAACGCTCAAACACTCATCTACACACTATGAAAACAAAGATATATGTACAACATTGATTATGATATTGATTTATCTATACCAAAATAGCTTCTTTTTTCGAGTTTTGAATTTTAAATAACGAAAACCAATGAATATTTTTATCATTTTCCAAAAAGACTCACAAAGTCGCCACAGCCATTTTTTTGACAAAATATTTTCTTGGAAGAAAAGGATAATAAAAGTATCACAAAGGTTTGATACAAAACGATATCAGATTGCATGTTTAGCTGTTAATGTTTAGGTAAATTGGGAAAAAGCACTTGAAAAATAGAACATGACAGACCAAAGTCGAATCGATGGCAGATGATGCATTTCCATATAAAGTTATAAGACCGATCTAGCTCTCAAATTGCTCCGTAATATATTATTCAGTGACATATTCCCAAACAATTCATTATTCCATTTAATGAAAGCAAAACAGTTGGAAAAAATAGGAACAAACACGATAGGAAGAAAGCATGTCAGAAAAAAAGGAGAAAAGAACAAGATGACTCTTTGTTGATTTCCTTAAAAGCAAAAAATGTTAAAGTTTACCAAGCGTCCCCCTTAAATATTAAATAGTTAATTGAAACAAACCAATAATCCAAAGTGAATACCACACAGTATTCTTATAACAAAGATTGTTATGTAATGTATGTATATTTCCTGACATTTTCCCCTTATTTCATGAAACGATGCATGCATGCGTGTGGAGTCTTTCTTTATCTCTTATTTTTCGATTCGTTTTTGTTTGATTGCTTATGTCAGCATCGTGTCAGTCACTCACTCAAGAAGAGGAACCAAGCCACGACGTGTTATGTTATTCACCATTTTTATCAGAAAAAAAGAAAAATAAAGAGAAAAAAAACTAAGAAAATTGGCCATTTCCACTCAAACTAAACCATCTAAACATGCATAATATTCATAAGCAATTATTAGTACGTGGGTAGGACTTTCTCTAAATATTACCTTGCTAAGCGTGATGTGGTGATAGTGTAAGCAAGCAAATGGCAAAGGTGTATTAGGGAAAGTCAAGTAATAGGAGTAATTGACGGGCAGAAGACAGTTGAAGTTTAGTGTTTCAAAATTCATGAATATTATGTATAATAACGCGATGGGAAAGTTAAATTCAGGTGAAACCAGGACGTCAACTCGCCCTGCTATTGTTGGTAATGTCACACTTACGTATGATATTATTCAAGTCGATGCATACTACTTGTGTTTAATGACGTGATACGATCATGACGATAAATGGAATAAAGTAGGAGGTATCATCCAATTAGCAGAAGGATAGACAAGACAATAAGCTTGTCATCACTTGCGAAATTTTACATTCTTTTCAGATTGCACACACACTGCTCGACAGAGAGAGAGAGAGCTTGGTTTTAACATTTCAATTTAACATTATTTTCACTTAATTTAAAGAAATAAAAATTCAGTCATATTATTTACTCTACTCCACAAACCGCTACCCGTGTAAGCGTTGTGCTGTCACAAAAAAGAAGTAAAAATTGTGCAACAGCCAAATGTAGCATCTTCATTTATAAGACAATTTTTACATGCTTGCTCACGAAATCTTTGCACAATCCAAATATACACCATAACATGCATAAATTCATAAGGTATATCATTGCAGATAAACACTTTGGCTTTGGCCATCAAGTTCAAATACTGAATTACACTATTCTATTCCATCTGTTTCATGCTAGATATGTAGCAATGATATAAAAAACTAACTTAATAACAGCTGAGAACTTGTGAGCTTGAAAGTGAGCATCCTAGTAAAATGTAGGGGGAGGGTGAAAGCAATAAATACCAGAAAAAGCTGGGGCCGTGCTGCTTGCTCACACTTACCTTTTTGTCCGATTACAATGTTAACATTCTTGAATGCATACATTCATTACTAGAAGGTAGGAAATCTATAGAGTAAGTTGGATAAAATATAGGGTAGTTAGCAATATACACAACACGAATCCCTCTCCCTCTCTGCTTAGGTTCCTTTTATAATATCAAACCGGAGACAGATATTAATTATTGATTATCCTTTCTTTTCCCTATGTCAATCACAATGACTGTATATTGCATACATACAAACTTCACTAACGTATCTACATTTGAACATAGTTTATCAACATAAAAGACACAATGTTTTTCTCTAAATGATAACTCATCATTTATTTCACAACTGTGCTAAACTAAACCATTTCACGCGATCCTGTCCTCCCCTTACCAGCCCCTCTTCATTTAAGCGACCTGTCTTCTATGTAGCATAACTATCATCTCACAGCAGCCGCACACCACACACATGCCGTTTTACACAATATTTCTGCACTCACTTTTCATACATATATAGCCCTCACTTTTAACATGTATATTAACTTATAAAACCTGCTTTGATACAATTTATTGTCGCTCACACTCTATGATATCTCTCATGCCACACATCATGCTGATAATTTCCATTTAAACTTTAATGTTTTTTCCTTTCTCCACGAAAAAAAAAATTATTTCATCTCTTTCCCTGGTAATGAATTTACGAAAGCCAATGCCCTTTCATAGAGAAGCAGGTAAAAATTTTGACATCAGTGAGTGAGTGAGTGAAAGAAACCATGAAAAGTCAACTTGTTTAATCTTCCTAAGAAAAAAATTCTTAATTCATAAGGAATCGTCAGAGGGAGAAAAAAACTTCCTCTAAAATAGGCATACATCATTAAATGATTTTTTCTCTTTTTATTCCTCTCTCTCCTTCTGTTTCGTCAAAAAACAAAAATTACCTGTCACAAGATGAGACCCCATTATTGGTCCATTTAATATTCGTGGAAACATGGCGAGTTTTTTTTATCAACCCTTTTCATGTCCTCAAACTTGACTAATTATTAATGCTTGCCATTTCCCACCACTTCTACCCCATGTGGTTACACATATAAATGAACAAAAGTTGTGTTCTATATGAGGTCTTTGGTTATAAGCTTTTTTTCTGAAATATTACATTACATAAAGTATTATTGGTCCTCTAAATCTTATCCTTAATGAAGTTTTTTAATTTAACCTGAGAACATTACTAATATAATGTATACTGAGCGAATGTATAAAATGACATAGAACAAAGTTCCACTTTACACATCAATTCTGACACATGCTTCCTTTTTCACTACATGAAAAACAGCCTCTTTTCATTTAAACCTTTTCCACTTATAAGAGCTCCGTGTTTACTACTGTATATACATTCATAATCCAAATTCCCTGTAATTATTAGTCTGTTCAGTTCATTTTTTCTCTCGCCTTCATTCTATAGGAATCAATAATATTATGCTTTGCGTTCCCTTTACTATAAGATGAGGTGGGCGTGTTTCATGCCTTTAATGAAGGGAATAATATTATTTTTGCTCTCTATACCGGGCTAAAAGAATCACAATGCTTATTAATATTTTTTCCCTAGCTGGCTACCATTTTAATGCATTAAGGTTTGTATACATATGCATGGACACTCTTCGTGCATATTAAAAATGTAGACCTTTTGTATTTTTGGTTGTTCAGAGAATTGCAGGACAGTGTACCTGTACCTTACCACCACATCCAACTTGAATTATTTTTTCCTCACTATTCAACACAATCCCCATGTACACATGTAAAAGCTTCTTTTTTTGTTTTGCTTGAACATATACGTCGTTTTGAAACTAACAAAAAATAAAGTACGTATAGACTTGGTTAACTGCGTGAGTCAATAAATGCACGATGCCCTATTACTTATTCTCCTCTTCTTACCTCTCTCCCATAATCATAAAGTATTCATGTGCATTTTCAGTGTCATAATTTAGACTAAACGGAAGAAACAAAAAAACCTTAATGACAACTGTTAATAGGGAAGCTTCGTAATATATATTTATTATTGAATTGTCTACCGTATGCATTAGTGTTCTGTTCATTATGTACCTGTGAGTTGTGTCGCTCATATAGCATTGCTGTTCATTCATCATGTAAAAGATTAGGCATGGCTGAGAGCGAGCACCATTTAATACTTATGTACAAAATTGAAAAAAACGGCAGCAGCTGTCATAAAAAAATATTCATGAAAAATGCGATGATGTGATAAAAATGGCTTGTAGCAACATATCCATAAAATCAATCCTCGTTTACTTACTTATACCGCATTAATAATTACCAGTCTGCAGAGAGGCAAGTATTGCAGCACGTATAAGAGTAAAAGCCTCTCAATTGGCCAACTTTGCTGCGTGTTACAAAAAATCGAGAAAGGATTTTAAGTTTATAAAATTTAAACTAGTAGTAAAGCTTATTAAGTAAACTGATAACTGGACAGATCCATAAGTGTATTATGCACACTCTTGCGAGTTATTAAATGCCCATGAGTTCTTTTCGTAGAAGAATAGCTCCTGTTTAATTCACTTGACATATGCTATAAGCTACAAAACATAATTCGGTAGGCAGAACGTTTTCTATTCCAACTAGGAGGATTTTGCACACCGTCAATTTACATTAGGTTTAAGAAAAAAATCATTTAAATTAAATATGTTGTCCTTAGTCTCAAATCAGTATCAATATCTAATCACATTCATCACTACCTACTGAAACCCTGGCTAAGGTGATAGTGATAAGCAACGGACAAACCCTTATCTGCTTGGATGTTGTTCGCGCATTCAGCAACATTGCATGAAGTTATAAATTAGTGCTTGTGCTTCATGAAAAAGAAGTGAATCTTCTTCCAACACTATATCCAAGAAATTATTTTAAAATGTCAGACTCCTATTGACGTGTTATACTAGTTATATATTCACATCTTTCACATTAGCAATACTATGCATGCTTTAATTAGATATTTTAAGCGTTTGCTTTGCTAATAATGCTAAAAATTTAGGAAAATTACCAAATCGAAGCAAGAGTATTTTGAGGATATTAAACACAATACATTCAGTATGCAACATGATGCAGGCTATTGCAGAAGCATCTTGCTCATTTTACGTGCTAACTTCTGACATCCAACTAATTTATGATCAGATGCACCATGCATGCATTTTCATTAATTACACGTACATTTCCTTTTAGACTAACTGAATAATTTTTAAAAGCATGGCAAAACACTTTTCCACATTCCATTAGCCTCTGGCAAGTTTTTTCCAGATTACTTTTCACTCTTACAATTCAAAATATTAACGTATGCAAAAGGAGTAGTTTTTATAGCTTCGCTACGGGTAAAAGTATGTATGCACATGGAAGTTGCATAACTCACCATAAAAAATCTTAAATGATTCGAATACTAATAATAATTATCAACTTGTGAAAAAAATATTCGAAATTTTTTCAAGAAAAAATAACTCCACTACACATGGAACGAAATGCACGTACACGTTTTCAATATATGGAAATATGAAGTGAACATTTTAAGTAATAAAACCTGTTATTTACATACTGCACTGAGCTTAAAAAGCTGTTTATAATTTTTTTCCATGAGTCTCTCTTGCATTAGTGAGTACATTGCTGAAAAGCATGCCAAGCTGAGGAGAGATGTGCACCAGAAGGGAAAACGATGCAGGAGCAACATGAATTTTCCCATTTTTTATACATTTACTAGCCACGGAAATGCAAGCAAATGAAAGAGGCAAGTGGTGTGTGAGATGCAGTGGCACATGCAAACAGAAATAGAGTTTAGATGTGATGGAGCGAGTTGGAATGAACACTGCTTCTGAGCATTTTGTGTCTATATCTGGAAATTATATATAATTCACCAGGCATGATATGTATTTTTTACATGTCGCTTCTTTCCACTGCAGGAATAAACATTCATTTTTTGCCAAACATTTTTTCCTTTCCTAATGTGAGTTAATGGTAAATAGCTGTCTTAAATATACAAGAATAAATTTGACTGTGATGGCGAGAAAGGAGGAGAAAAAATAGCTGGGAAGTTGCCTGTTCAGTCGGCACCGATCATCATTCTCAAGATCGTGCTTAAAAAAGTAACGCTCTTCTAAAATAACAAACTAAATTTAAATTTGTATTCGAGATGATTCGAGCTAGAGTAAAGTAGAAAAAATTAAAAGCATTTTTTTACATATATATTTTAAACCTTTCTGTATCATCTCTTTGAATGTTTTTTCTAGATATAATAAAAAATTGTTGTGTAAGATTCGTTCCAGGGCTGAGCAAAGTCTTAATTTAAACATATATAACAAAAACACGAACTAATCGGACCAAAGATAAAAATAAAGTTTGTGCCTACGTGCATGCTACCATTGCACTGCATGATTTTACGTTCAATAAATTTCCAGTGAGAGTAAGAGACGATCATGTCAACACAGTTCCATCTCGCCGACTTGAATCGCTATTTTATGTCTTTCCAGATGCCTCCTGATTTAAAATATATTTGCTTGTATGTTCTTTTTCTTTAACATTTTACCAGTTTGCATTTTTAAAGCTTAAAATAGCTCCATGCGTAGGTACCATCTTTGATAAATAATGTATCTTGCAAGAATGACTGCAATGAAGGGGTAGAAAATGTAAATCTAAAAAATTCAAGGCTGCTGTGCAACTTTAGTCAATTAGATTGTAGACTTAATTTCCCGTTTTTACTTTAGCTCGGGACTTATACAACCTTCGTTTTTCTCTCACCATGTCCTGAATTCCAAAATTAATATTCAATTTTCTCACAAACACAAGACATAAAATTGAACCATTCAACAAGCCATTTTTTCGAGTCGCAATGCAAAATGAAACATTTTCGTGATGATTTCATAAATGCCTTGGATGACGATGAACAGGCATTTAATCACATTAAAAGTTGAACGGATTTTTTTATGTTTTGTGCTCATGTGTATGTAAATCTTCAAATAGAGCATTATTGTGGATGGATGGTGGTAACATGCAACTAGAGAAATACTCTAAATGCGCATAATCATAATATGAAGTTGTAAAATACCATTACGAGTAAACGAATAGAATGATGTCCCATTTCTTTCTATTTTTTCTTTTCTAAAATTTACACGTCAATATAGAACGACACAAGGGAGAGAAATGACCAAACATGAGGGCTGTAGCAAAAGTTAACTTCAAAGGGTGATTTTATATAGACTCCTAGCTTGTTTTCTTTGGGCCAACAACATGAGTGCTTCAATCTTGTTAATCTTTCAATTTCAATCATCAACAGACTTCATGCTGTTTATTAATATATTTGCAATGCAAGTTATGAAGTCAAAATCATGTTCTTCCTGCTACAACGCTTTTGTGAGTATATCAATAAAGACTACTTGCGATGAGTCGTTTTATGCATAAAGGTTCATCTAGAGGGGGAAAAAGTGGATGGATATATATAATAATAACACACATTCGTGCCACGTTCTAGTCCCATTATTGCAATGTCCCTTTCTGGATATATGCAGATACCACACTGGGAAATTCATGTACGATGTTCAAATTATGACTTATATACAAAAAAAGTTGACAGTGCCACCAAGAAAAAATCAAAAGAGGGTTGGAACATGAATTAACTTTTTATTCAAATGTACATTCTCCATAGAACACACATGTTACCTCCCGGAGAATAGCATAATATATGTAAAGAGGAATTTAGGCTAGCCTGGTAGCATTATTATAGCAGTAAAAAATGTATTATTTTTAAGAGTTACGATTGGTAAATTACCAGAGGAAGTAAGCATCACATGATGATGTGCCGAATTATGTAAAATGGTATTGCGTTGTTAATTGGTAATAATTGCTGAATTCAGCTGGCTAAGTACTCTCATGTCATTAAATGTATAGCCAGGAATTCACGACGATAATCAATCATTAATTACTAAAAAGCATGTAGTATGGCAATCACAGACGAACTAATCAAGGTAATTTCATTTTATTCCAAATGGCCGACAATTTTTTTTCCATTTTATGGGCCAAGCTAAAATAAAGTTTGGCAATTACTTTCAATTACTACAACAGCCGAGTTGAAAAGAGTTTTTAAGAAATTTGTAATTTTTACTCAAGCTATTATTTGTACTTGTCATTTGACTAGACTGCTTTCTGTGATACACCCATCGCTGTCTAATATTATTTATTTCATGTTTAAGGTAGAAACCTTTCCAGGATATGATGCAAGTGCAAGGTGTGCAAATAGAAAATTTATAAAATTAGCTTCAACGATAGAGCGGAAGGAGAGTCATAAAAAGCAACCTTTAAAAAATTAATATCCAAAATATATTACATACTTAAACAATTTATGTGTTTAATTATACGACCATACGAAATTGCAATCAAAATCAAGTCCTTATTAAAATACTAGATACATAAAATCCTCGAACCTTAATTCATTCGAGAGACGGCAATATTTTATGATGAAAATTATCAGAAATTTGCTTGCATCTCGTGCTCATCAGCATTTTGGACCTTATGTTATACTTTGAACCTAGTTTTGCTAACTTAATTGTAGCTGTACTCCATTTTGACTTTCCACTGAAAGCGCTATTTTATCAACTTTCCTTTTGTTGCACTATTCTGGTTGTAAGCAAGTTCCGTTACTTCTCTACCTATTCTATGCAGGTTCACTGGCAAAGACGCATTATTGGAAGTGAAACTTTTACAAAGTACATCTAACGCAATATATACGATGATGCATTATAGATAAATACATATAAATAAGGAATGAGGAAAGGAGAAAGAAGAGAGACAATGTAGATGAGAAAACGGGCACTCAAACAGCTAGCTAGCGAATATAGTACGTATATTAAGCACGCAGAGGAGCATGGTAACATTGAGAAAATGAAATAATAAAGTAGTGCTGGTACTAACCTGTGAGAGTCGATGCTGCGGATGGTCCCAGCCACCCATGAGATGACTCCAACATTTTGGCCTGGAAAATGTAAATGTAATTATTCATTTAGTCGTCTTGTGTATGTTGTAAATGGAATGCGATCCAATATTTATCATCAACTAACTAGATTGCAATATATATTATGCATATAATATAAACAGAAACAGTGAAAACTTGAAAA